>CM066036.1:761634681-761651377 GCA_033557465.1 Ichthyophis bannanicus | reverse complement strand
CTTGATACCGTCTTTCCTCCAAGCAATCTCCTTCATCCAACACGGAGCAACCCTCCCACAACAACCAGGTTTGATAACCATAATCAACCTATATTTAATACTTAAGACAATAAATGACTCAAACAACCTAGATTTAACTACTTGGTTAATCTTTCCCACATATTATTGCTTACTGCTTTGGTTATCAAATGGGTTGCTAGTGGCTATAGACACATAGCCAAAATTTGATACATTGTGTTCAATGCTATTACTTAAAAGTTTGTAACATTGTTAACTTGTTACATTGCTGCCACTACTTGTCCAACGTTCCAACTATTGTTACAGTGTTGCTCTGCTTAATTAGCTGCTGCCTACCCTACCATTATCTATCCCCAAACGTACCTATAAAAGCTCTCCTCACCCACATTCAGCAACAATGACCACACCAGCCATAACGGTAGTTTGCCTACTCCTCAGTATACTATACGAAGCTAATTCACTTTCACAAGATCACCACCACATTACTACACTGCACAGCACAAACAAAAAACACTCCCACAGCTTTCACCAATATCCACAAAATCCCTACCATAAGAGGCATTCTCACCTTCTACATATAGCAATAGACCAAACACCCATCACAAAACGCAACCGACCTGGGTTCCTCAACAAGAAGGACTCCGTTGTGCCCTCATAAACGCAAGATCTGCACGCAAGAAATGGCCAGCCATCTCAGACCTAATAATCAAAAGAAATCTAGACATTTTAATGGTCACAGAAACTTGGTTCTCAGACTCCGATTCAGTTATAATAAACCAACTCACACCACCTAATTACTCCACCTACACATGCAACAGAGCAAATAAAAGAGGAGGAGGTGTTGCCATTATAGCAAAAACTGACCTCCAATATCGCACAATCACAACCAAGAGCACAAAACAATTAGACATTATCACAATATACAACAACTACAATACCATCAACCTTATATATATTACACCGAACTCAACATCTGAAGAACTATCCAGTGTAATTGACTTAGCCTGCAACCCAGTACACCCAGAGAAACCTAACTGGCTAATGGGCGACTTCAACCTCCCTTCCATACAAACTGCCCTTTCTAATACATTCCTAGACGCAATGAAAAACCTCAACTACAACCAACTCATAAATCAACCCACTCATCAACGTGGCAATGTGCTTGACCTTGTCTTCGCTCCACCCACCTACATGTCCACGAATGATGATTTCGACCTATCCATCACTCCGGTCCCTTGGACAGATCATAGCCTGATAACACTCACAATACCAGCATATCAGGTCCCATCACCTGAGACAGCAAAACAGTCACCAACAAACTCCACACGCTTCAAACCTCTCAATGAAGAAGAAATCAAGAAACACATACTTCCTAGGCTCATTCAACCTTCTACAAACATCAATGACATGGTCAACACATGGAATGAAACCATCAACCAATACGCTATACTACCACCAACCCGTAAAAACCCAACAACAAAGGACAATGTTGTAAAAAGACCAACTGCACCATGGTTCTCCCAAGATCTAAGGAAGTCTCTTACCATCTTGAGGAAGCTCGAAAGAAAGTGGCGTAAATCTCATAACTCAACAGTTCAACAAACATACTTGACCCACCTGCGAGCCCATCGGGAAGCAATATGGAACACAAGAAAATCCTACCACTCTGAACTCCTCAACCGCTCCCTAAACAAACCTCGGGAACTCTTCAATCTAGTAAAGTCACTAACTACAGAACCATCACCACCTCAACAGGAACCCATAAACCCACAGAAGTACGCCAACTTTATACAATCTAAAGCTATCAGAACAACAATTTCTTCATCGCCAAGTCCACCCCAACAACACGTACGAGTTTCCCCACTACTAAAGCTCTCACCGCCCTCAGCCAAATACGTTGAAGACATTATAATCAAAATGAATACCACCACAGCACCTAACGACCCTTGCCCAGCACACTGGATAAGAGCTCTGCGATCCGACTTTAGTCCAGTCATAGCAGATATAATAAAGATGTCCTTCTCAACAGGCATCTTCCCATCGGCTCTAAAACAGACCTCCATAAGACCGCTGCTAAAAAACAATCAACTAGACCCATCAAAGGAAGAATCATACCGCCCGATTTCTAGTATACCGCTTCTATCCAAAATAATTGAGAAAGTAACCAACAATCAAATACAACAACACATAGACACCTTCTCACCCCTCGACCCCAGTCAGCACGGATTCAGGGAAGCCCACGGAGTAGAGACATTGCTGACCACATTAACCAACACACTCATCAGTGGATTAGACGACATCAAAAAAGGCTTTGCCCTAATATTCCTCGACATATCTGCAGCATTTGACTCTGTGGACCATGAAATACTACTAACCCGTCTATATGACAAGGGAATCCACGGGCTGGCATGGGAATGGTGCAAATCATACCTGGAAGATCGCTTGCAACATGTCAGGACTGCTACAGGTACCTCACAACCTTTCCAGTTAAAACAAGGAGTACCTCAGGGCTCTTCCCTATCAGCGCTGCTATTTAATATTTATATGCAGCCTATATGTAACATCACTCGTTCCTTTGGCATATCCTCGTTGATCTATGCAGATGACGTGCTAATATTCACACCAATCAACGTCAAGCTCCCAGACTACACAACACTAGTAGATTGCTTTAACGCAATAGCAGACTGGCTCCTCACCCAGAATATGCGCATAAACTACAAAAAAACCGAAGTTCTGATAGTCACAAAAAACAGATCATTCTCACCCCCTGAGACCCTAAAAGTACGAGACGCAGATCTCCCAATCAAGCCCTCCATAAAATACCTTGGAGTAATACTTGACCAGCGACTGGATTTTAAAGAACATATCAACCGCACTGTGAAAACCATTTATTTCAAAATAAGGACTCTGCGCCATCTGAAAAACATGCTGGAACCAGACAGCTTCAGAACCATATTTCAAACCATAGTCACACCCCACTTCGACTATGCAAACATAATACTCCATGGTCTCCCAAAAAATACCCTAAATACATTACAACTAGCCATGAATGCCGCTGCCCGGGTGCTATACGGTGCATCAAAGGGCGAACACATAACACCCATCCTAATGGAGCTTCACTGGCTCCCTATATACTGCAGAATAGCATATAAAGCTCTTCTCATGACCTTTAAAGCGATAAATACTATAACTCCTTCATCAATTTCAAAACTCATCCATCCAACTCCCAATATCAGATCCAGGAGGTCAGCAGCGGCAAATACACTAGTTACACCACATGAGACCACAAAATGCAAACACTCAACATCTGACAGGGCCTTTGCATACTATGCACCCAGATGTTGGAACAACCTACCCCCCAACATAAGAGCTATTACTGACCTCAAGCATTTCAGAAAAGCCATAAAACACCACCTCTTCATTCTGCATTTCCAAAGCACATCATCATCCCTCTAACAGGCACAGTAAAAATTGCAAATACCTTATTTACTCAAGATGTAACTAAGAAATTCTATCCTCTGTATATAGGTTTTTTCACAAATATGTATAAAGTCTCCATAAGTATACAGGTTCATTACAAATACGTACTAAGTTTTTAAAAAAATTTTTTTACAAATATGTACAAAGTTTTCCCAAAGTTAAATTCCCAGTTGAATTCTCCTGTTATATGTAAACTCATCACAGTTTGTTGCTTGCAATGAGTATTTCTGTTTAATGTAAACCGCGCTGATGAAAAAGAGTGCGGTATAAAAGAACACTAAATAAATAAATAAATAAATAAATAAATAAATATGTCACGTAGCCAACATAGGCTGGGTTGTGGTGTCAGCCACGGGGGCAATAGGTGTCCCTATAAGGTGCTCCTCCCCCTCCAAAATACCAGTGGGACTACACCTTGCCCACTAACGTTACACAGTGTGTGACAGGGTAGGTCACTCCACAATATGGAGCAGTTGGACACTGCAGATCTGGCAGGCGTAGAGGTCATGCACATCACACAACGCGTTAGATCTGTGACTGTGCTATCGCCGTCTGTCACCTCACAGTCACATGTGCACACGGCAAGCAAATGTGGACATATGTGACTGTTGGAAAGGACTGAGAGACCACAGTGTATGACATAAGGAGCGTATCTCAAGAGCAGTGCATGTACGCCTGGCATCACAGCAGGTACCGAGTGCAGCATGGTGTCTGGTAACCTTCCCTATCACATGTGTCTGATAATGACTTGTCAAGGTGCAGTGATACACGTATGCCCATGGGGTAAGGGCAGATGTGTCATACAACACCTGACCCTGTGGGGACATGAAAACATGGCCTGTGTTGGGACGATGACATCTGTCCTGAGTTAAACATGTTGTACATCCTCAGAGCTGCAGACATCTGTGTATTGGCCTGTGTCACCATGTTCTGTTGCCATGTTCCAGGGACACATTCAGCATGTGTCCCTCATCCTATCAGTCCTCCAACCTGTCCCAGACATGTCTACGTCTAACAACCCCTTACCTCCACCCACAACACTGCCTCTCCTCAGCTGTCATATTGCAGTCGCCTGTGAGATGTGAATGTGTATGTGCCATACTATACGCACAGTGCTGCATGTGCCTGTCAATGGCCCAGTGTTGATTTACATTGGTAGCTACCTCCATTGTATGTTGGAGACAAACACATGGAGCACTGTGATGACAGTATGTCCCAATGTGATATGCCCTTCAAGATGGCAGGCACACCCACACCGGTGTATGCAATTACAGGTGTACCTGTCAGTTATGTGCATCCGTGTGTGCACATATGTTGGCCAGGTGGTTTGAGAAATGGGGTGGGGGCTAAATGCACAATTGGAGCAGACTCAGAGGCATGGCAAACACACAAGGTGTGCAGAGGGTACACACACACCTGTTTCCCTGGTACAGGTACATGTTGCAGAGAGACAGGTATGTGAGTGTGCAGGGGGCCCTGTCTGCAGCACACGTGTTGGGTCCCCACACCAGCAGGTATGTGTATTCTGCAACACACACGTATACGTAGCTGTATTGCACAGTCATATGTGTGTTGTCATCTTGTGCCCACAATACAGGTGACTACAGTACAATGATGACACATGAGGAGGGGGGAGAGGAGGAGGAGGAGGAGCAGGAGGAGGTGGCGGAGGGGGCTGCGATGCGTGCGAAACACATCATGGAGGATCCAGAGGTTGGTGTGTCTGGTGACAGCATAACCTCTGCCGAGGGGCCCGTGGAGGCAGACATGATGCGCGATACGACGATGGGTTCTCATTCACCAGCCGCAAGACATCCAACAAGCCAGGAGGTGTGTGTGGAGGATGTGCTGCTGGCACAGCTGAGAGCACATGGCAGATCTGCACGTCAAGATGCGGAAGGTGGGTGCAAAACTTTGTTACCCCCAATGTTTTGTATGCTGAGTGTTCATACAATATCAGCTGTGCATCGTATGGGAGTATCTTATATGTGATCCACTCCACACAATGGCCGGCCTACCTACATGACATAACACTATACCACATGTCAGGATTCCGCATGTGCAACACAGTAACTTCCCTGGGACATAACCTAGCACCTCTGCAATGCTGACATACAGCATAACATGTACAGTTTAACAAATATGTGTTGATGTTGATCTTAATCAGAGACACACATTCTGTGCACTCAGTCATGACGTGGTTATTAAGGCGTGCAAAGATGTGTCCCCACACACATGCGCACAGATGAGAGGCAACAGTGGTGACCAAGGTCTGGCACAACCACCACACACAAACCATTAGACCCTGTTTGGGGGGTGTGTGGTGGATGTCAGAGAATACCATACATAGCTGTGACATGTCTGCCTACCGTAGACTGTACAAATCCATATTTGTAGGGGGTTTATATATATATTTATATATATATTATATATATATTTGTAGGGGGTATATCTTATATATATGAGAAGTTTATTGGGTCACTCTTTTTGATCCTATTTAAGTGCATAAGAATAATATATATCAGCATTTTTGCAATTTTTGGAGCAATATTTTTATAATTACCGTAGACTGTAGACATATTGAACAACAGAACGGCACAGTGTATGTTAGCTCATCGCACTGTGCCGCACAACATAACAGCCTATGGTACATTCAAACCTACAGATGCACACATAAGTGAGATGTTGTTTATGTTGCAGCATGTTATGGGTCATAACCTCAATACGCCAATTGGAACAGCAACAGCCAGCCTCATCACAGCAGCACAGGCGTGTGACAGGTGAAACAATGCCCAATGTCCCCTGGTCCATTGCGAATCCGACCTACCATATGCAAACCTGAACAGTGTGTGTACTGCTATGTCACAACGACCCCACACCCTACAGTCTGTGTTTCTGGTGCAAAACAATCATACGATGTGGCATTAGCAGTTCAAATGTGTGTTGACACACATATTGTACAGTGTACAGAACTGACAGGGCGACTGGTCATGTCGGTATGGTTTGGGTGGCCTACAGGTCCTTGCAGACTCACTGTATGTACAATACAAAGGTATGCTGCTAGACATCCAGACAGGGCTATCCGCATGTGCCATTCCTCTCTAGATCTAACAATGTCTCTCACAATACCATGGGTTGGGACCCACACACCTGACCACACAGCTCAGCTCCTGGCCCCTTTTGTTCTTGGAATGAATATACACCACACAGGTGATACCCCTGCTGCCAACCTGGGTCACACATCCCCCCCCCAGCTCTGTCCCTAAGCACACATCCCTAGTGGCTATCATGTGCAGGTGTTTGCACATCATAACCATGTGTGTTCAATCGTGCCGTCTGTCCCCCTGTGCTGCATCATCTGGTGCTACCCATGCTCTGTCCACAACCTCCACATGTGTATGGAGGTGTACGTGCATTGTTATGAGACCTTTTTCTCTGTTGGCCCTAGGTGCAAGTAAACCTCTGTGTTCAGAGACACATGTGTCATCAGTGGACCTGGCCATGTAAGGCTGCTAATGCTGGTGCTGCCAGCGCATCTTGCAGAGTCACATCTGCTTGATTTGTGACCTGTCCATGCTGCACATATTAATACAAGTGTGGCGCCACCTGGCCTAGTTGTCCTCAAACAAACAGCATCACCAATGCAACTCCCCAGGTGTGGATGTTGTCCAGCGCACTTGCTGCACCCCCGTACAAAGTGGACATGTGTCTGCTATCTGTTCCTGGGCCTATTGTAATGTACACATTATGTGGGCGTTTTTGCGCATCCAGTGTATACCTGTGTTCACCCCCACATCACACAACTGAGCAATGTGCTGTGTGTGGCTGGGACAGTATAATTGCTGACAAGGTTTTTCTGCTAATATGTCCATGTATTCAATATGGAATGTCCAATCACAAGGAGAATGTGGTGCTACATACGTAACATTGTTGTATGTGATGGTTGTTTACTCGGGATGTGTCTCATGGCCACCCTTTGTTCCACCCACAGGCAATCGTCAGGCAGCTGCAGCTATTTGCAATTCTGTGGACCTGTTACGGCAGGAACTTAGGGGATTGCGTGATGATGTGAGAGCCATGCCGTCAGAACGAATTGCTGTGGCCCTGGAGAGCATCGTTGGTTTGCTGCAACGCTCGGAACCACCTCCACCACCACCACATGCACAGCAGGGGCGTGCCCCAACAGGGGAGGGGGAACTGGGACGGCCCAGACGTGGGAGGCCACGGCGGAAAAAGTAATTCTGTGTGAATAAATGTATATGATTACATAGCTGCAACGTGTGCATACAATCATTGTCCCTGTGCTCCCCTATGTAGTGTGTGCATGCATGTTTTGCTGCTGAACATCTGACCAGCACCCAAGCAGTTTCCTGTTGTCCTGTTTGCAGTGGCAGGTACATCTACACAGATGGCACCACTTGTCGTGTGTCACCTGCACAGAGTGTGTTCATTGGCCCTTGGCTGTAGCATGCCCCGTTACACACCCCCGATGTGGTGGCTGGGGAACTGCTCAGGGTTTGCATGATGACTACTCACACCCATCAGTATTTGCATACCCTTATACACCATACATTGATCGCATATGTGTGACCATTGCCCCTGGCTGGAACACTGATAACATGGCTGCGCAAACAACACCATGGCATGCATGTGGCATTGACAGACATGGGTGGCATGCATATGTGTTTGCCATATGACCACTGACAGATCTGTGGATGTCACGCCCACCCATGTGACATGGATGTTCCCGGGAATCCCTTCCGACGCAACAACGCATACGCCTACCAAGGTGTCACACACCCGCACACATGGATAGGACCCCATGAATGCATTTAGAGCAAGTCCACATATGACATCCATGTCAACTGTCAATGCATATCCTGTTCCACATACATATCCCATGCTTACATCCATGGTGAGTGTGTAAGGGAAACACATGACCATTGTGTCCAGAAAACAACGTCCACCTTTAATTGGAGTAACGTAAAAACAAAATGGCAACATGCCATACAACAAACACCCACAGCCTGTATGTTTGTGTAACACAGCACAGCACAGGCCACATGTGGCAGTCACAGGTGCCATCAATGCTGCCTGTGACGGTCTCCAGCAGATGAACGTTGATGTTGCAGCTGTGCAACATCAGCGTTCACCTGCTGGACAGCCCCCGTCAGACACTGCAGTGCATGAAACACCAAACGGATGTCGCGTCTCACGTCATCCACTGCCACCAACACATCATGCATACACCTGCCAGCACACAGACAAACAGTCTCGGTGGTCTGTGTGCTGGCATGTGCATGTGATATGTTGGTGGCAGTGGATGGCGCGGTGACACTACGATGTCTGTCCCATGTTCCTGCCTGTGGTGTCTGACGGGGGTCCACAGAGACCTGTGCTGTGCTGTGTTCCCCCAAACCCCCCGCCCTGCCTGTTCCCCCCCCAAACTCCCCCCCAATACCCCCTCCACCCATGCTAACACCCCCGCAGGGACATCCCCACCATGCCCCCCCCCACCCTCCCTCCCCCGCATCCCCCACACCTTGCACAACATGCCCATCCGCTGGTGAATGGTGGCCCACATTCCCCTCCTCCCCATCTTCCCCCTCCACGTCAGAGTCCTGCACCAGCACCACATCGTCCTCATTGGGCCCCTCCTCCTCATCTGCATCCTCTGACCCCTCCACATCCTCTGTCTGCAGATCCGACACCTGCGCCTCCACCTCTTCCTCCTCCTCCTGCACCTCCGCCACCTCTCTCTCCCGTCCACGGCGTGTGGTGGGCCGTCTGAGGGTGGGTGGGGAGTCTCCGGGTCCATCACTGCTGTGGTCTATATATGGGAAAGATTACATACATTACAGGCCGTCCATGTGTGTCACATAACACCTGTACATATGCAGGTAACACACCGGCTGGTAGGTCAATGTGACATTTGTTGATGAAAGTTATTCCTGGGATAACTCACCATCTTGGTGTTGTCCCGGCCCCCTGCTGAAACGCTCAAGATACTCCGGGTGGTACAGCCTCAGTTCACGGGCCTTCTTCCTCAGGTCCTCCACCTGTGGATATGCAAACATAGGTTGGGGAAACAACATTCCGGCCTAAACACGTGATTGCACGACATGGACATAGAATATTGTGACCACCATCTGTCTGCTGCCTATCCCCTGCTGTGTGTTGTGAAGCTCACAGACCCATAGACTGTATGAGATGTGTAGACTATCCAACATAGCTGATATATATGTGTGACAGACATACCCTCCGTTACAGTCCGCTTTCCAGCCCCATGGGTGTTGTGTGTCCTACAGCACCTTAGCAGGGAAATGCATCATCTACGTAGGTCGTTTAAATGACAACCATACACAGGTGTCAGGACTCCTGTAGATGGGGAGAATGGATTAAACAGCATAGGCACACTCCACCATATCACCAGGGTGGGTGAGGGCCCCCTTTGAAGGCTTCTCTGTACTCCTGGGGATAGGGAGGATGGGTTAAACAACATTAGCACACATTCCCATATCTCCAGGGTGACAGATGGCCCCCTTTGAGGGCTTCTCTGTACTCCTGGGGATAAGGGGGATGGGTTAGACAACAGTATTTGACATTCCCATATCTACAGGATGACACAGGGCTCAGTGTGAGGGCCTCTCTGTACTCCTGGGGATTGGGATGTTGGGTTAAACATCATTAGTAAACATTCCCATATCTACAGGTTGACAGGGGGCCCCCTTTGAGGGCTTCTCTGTACTCCTGGGGATAAGGGGGATGGGTTAAACAACAGTATTTGACATTCCCATATCTACAGGATGACACAGGGCTCAGTTTGAGGGCCTCTCTGTACTCCTGGGGATTGGGAGGATGGGTTAAACAACAGTATTTGACATTCCCATATCTACAGGATGACACAGGACCAGTTTGAAGGCTTCTCTGTACTCCTGGGGATTGGGAGGATGGGTTAAACAACAGTATTTGACATTCCCATATCTACAGGATGACACAGGGCCCAGTTTGAAGGCTTCTCTGTACTCCTGGGGATTGGGAGGATGGGTTAAACAACAGTATTTGACATTCCCATATCTACAGGATGACACAGGGCCCAGTTTGAAGGCTTCTCTGTACTCCTGGGGATTGGGAGGATGGGTTAAACAACAGTATTTGACATTCCCATATCTACAGGATGACACAGGGCTCAGTTTGAGGGCCTCTCTGTACTCCTGGGGATGGGGATGTGGGGTTAAACAGCATTAGTAAACATTCCCATATCTACAGGATGACAGGGGGCCCCCTTTGAGGGCTTCTCTGTACTCCTGGGGATAAGGGGGATGGGTTAAACAACAGTATTTGACATTCCCATATCTACAGGATGACACAGGGCTCAGTTTGAGGGCCTCTCTGTACTCCTGGGGATTGGGAGGATGGGTTAAACAACAGTATTTGACATTCCCATATCTACAGGATGACACAGGACCCAGTTTGAAGGCTTCTCTGTACTCCTGGGGATTGGGAGGATGGGTTAAACAACAGTATTTGACATTCCCATATCTACAGGATGACACAGGGCCCAGTTTGAAGGCTTCTCTGTACTCCTGGGGATTGGGAGGATGGGTTAAACAACAGTATTTGACATTCCCATATCTACAGGATGACACAGGGCCCAGTTTGAAGGCTTCTCTGTACTCCTGGGGATTGGGAGGATGGGTTAAACAACAGTATTTGACATTCCCATATCTACAGGATGACACAGGGCTCAGTTTGAGGGCCTCTCTGTACTCCTGGGGATGGGGATGTTTGGTTTAAACATCATTAGTTTACATTCCCATATCTACAGGATGACACAGGGCCCAGTTTGAAGGCTTCTCTGTACTCCTGGGGATTGGGAGGATGGGTTAAACAACAGTATTTGACATTCCCATATCTACAGGATGACACAGGACCCAGTTTGAAGGCTTCTCTGTACTCCTGGGGATTGGGAGGATGGGTTAAACAACAGTATTTGACATTCCCATATCTACAGGATGACACAGGGCCCAGTTTGAAGGCTTCTCTGTACTCCTGGGGATTGGGAGGATGGGTTTAAACAACAGTATTTGACATTCCCATATCTACAGGATGACACAGGGCCCAGTTTGAAGGCTTCTCTGTACTCCTGGGGATTGGGAGGATGGGTTAAACAACAGTATTTGACATTCCCATATCTACAGGATGACACAGGGCTCAGTTTGAGGGCCTCTCTGTACTCCTGGGGATGGGGATGTGGGGTTAAACAGCATTAGTAAACATTCCCATATCTACAGGATGACACAGGGCCCAGTTTGAAGGCTTCTCTGTACTCCTGGGGATTGGGAGAATGGGTTAAACAACAGTATTTGACATTCCCATATCTACAGGATGACACAGGACCCAGTTTGAAGGCTTCTCTGTACTCCTGGGGATTGGGAGGATGGGTTAAACAACAGTATTTGACATTCCCATATCTACAGGATGACACAGGGCCCAGTTTGAAGGCTTCTCTGTACTCCTGGGGATTGGGAGGATGGGTTAAACAACAGTATTTTACATTCCCATATCTACAGGATGACACAGGGCCCAGTTTGAAGGCTTCTCTGTACTCCTGGGGATTGGGAGGATGGGTTTAACAACAGTATTTGACATTCCCATATCTACAGGATGACACAGGGCTCAGTTTGAGGGCCTCTCTGTACTCCTGGGGATGGGGATGTGGGGTTAAACAGCATTAGTAAACATTCCCATATCTACAGGATGACAGGGGGCCCCCTTTGAGGGCTTCTCTGTACTCCTGGGGATGGGGATGTGGGGTTAAGCAGCATTAGTAAACATTCCCATATCTACAGGATGACAGGGGGCCCCCTTTGAGGGCTTCTCTGTACTCCTGGGGATAAGGGGGAGATGGGTTAAACAACAGTATTTGACATTCCCATATCTACAGGATGACACAGGGCCCAGTTTGAAAGGCCTCTCTGTACTCTGGGGATTGGGAGGATGGGTTAAACAACAGTATTTGACATTCCCATATCTACAGGATGACACAGGGCCCAGTTTGAAGGCTTCTCTGTACTCCTGGGGATTGGGAGGATGGGTTAAACAACAGTATTTGACATTCCCATATCTACAGGATGACACAGGGCCCAGTTTGAAGGCTTCTCTGTACTCCTGGGGATTGGGAGGATGGGTTAAACAACAGTATTTGACATTCCCATATCTACAGGATGACACAGGGCCCAGTTTGAAGGCTTCTCTGTACTCCTGGGGATTGGGAGGATGGGTTAAACAACAGTATTTGACATTCCCATATCTACAAGATGACACAGGGCTCAGTTTGAGGGCCTCTCTGTACTCCTGGGGATGGGGATGTGGGGTTAAACAGCATTAGTAACATTCCCATATCTACAGGATGACAGGGGGCCCCCTTTGAGGGCTTCTCTGTACTCCTGGGGTAAGGGGATGGGTTAAACAACAGTATTTGACATTCCCATATCTACAGGATGACACAGGGCCCAGTTTGAAGGCTTCTCTGTACTCCTGGGGATTGGGAGGATGGGTTAAACAACAGTATTTGACATTCCCATATCTACAGGATGACACAGGGCCCATTTTGAAGGCTTCTCTGTACTCCTGGGTATTGGGAGGATGGTTTAAACAACAGTATTTGACATTCCCATATCTACAGGATGACACTGGGCTCAGTTTGAGGGCCTCTCTGTACTCCTGGGGATGGGGATGTTGGGTTAAACATCATTAGTATACATTCCCATATCTACAGGATGACAGTGGGCCCAGTTTGATGGCTTCTCTGTACTCCTGGGGATTTGGTGGATGGGTTAAACAACAGTATTTGACATTCCCATATCTACAGGATGACACAGGGCCCAGTTTGCAGGCCTCTCTGTACTCCTGGGGATTGGGAGGATGGGTTAAACAACAGTATTTGACATTCCCATATCTACAGGATGACACAGGCCCAGGTTGAAGGCTTCTCTGTACTCCTGGGGATTGGAGGATGGGTTAAACAACAGTATTTGACATTCCCATATCTACAGGATGACACAGGGCCCAGTTTGAGGCTTCTCTGTACTCCTGGGGATTGGGAGGATGTTAAACAACAGTATTTGACATTCCCATATCTACAGGATGACACAGGCCCAGTTTGAAGGCTTCTCTGTACTCCTGGGGATGGGGATGGTGGTTTAAACAATTAGCAAACATCCCCATATCTGCAGGTGAGTGTACTTTGAAAGGGTTCTCTGTACTCCAGGGGCTAGGGGCGATGGCTTAGGCAACATTAGTGGGGATCCCCATAGCTCCAGGGTTGATTGAGGGCCAACCTCTGATGGCCTCTCATGGCTCCTGTGAATAGGCTATTGCGTTTGACAACATTGGCGCAGAACCCCTGGGCTGCATGGTGTAAGACAGACCATGTGATGCAGATTTCGCTAGCACTAAGGATTGGCCATATGTGTTTAGCCTGCAGATGCAGCCCCAGCCATCAGCACATGATGTTTCCGGAGACTATTTAGCAAGATCTCTGGCCTAGCTGTGTTACAATATGTTTTATCTGTTCAACAGAGGCAGATTGCATGACTGCAGGATTGCATCAGCCCCTATGTGACCATATCCAGCAACACCTGCATACATGGAATACTACTCAGATGTGATACTCCTAGAGATTCTACATGCGGTTGTAGCTGGATTGTGGATCATTTTCTGCTGTAAACCACCTACACACAGCTGCATGGGTCACCTCACAATCCCCCAGTGTTGTATATGGCTATGTTTTATATGCTGCCATACCCTTACCTCACGTTTGTTTTCGAGCCACACGGGTTTGAACGTCCGTGTGATGCGTTCCCAGGCCATCAGCACCTTTGCAGTTGTCGCTTCCCGCCTGGAGGCTCCTGGGAAGAGCTTATCCTGTTTTTGGCCCTTCATAAAAATAATAATAAAAATTGTAAAACATATTAGTATTGCCAGCTCACGACCTCTCTTCTAGAGAAGGCAGGCTGTCCTTGTGCGGGGCTCCATTTTCTTTTTTGCACGTGTAGCAGCCGTGCCGCACACAACTCATCTTCCGCATTTGCGCACATCGTTTGCCGAACATGGCGTGAGCGCATGGCTACGCGGAACCCGAGATAGGCGCCATAGCAACGTTCCGCATGGCTGGCGTGCGGGGGAAATATGCACATTGGAACAATGCACGCTGCTTTCATACACCAGTGGGTAGTGTGTGAACAACTGTATGTGCTATTGACCTCTGCAGCCAGTCAGATAGCACCGATGTATTTCTCATGTTGAAATGAACACTTTTAGGGATGGTGTTGATTAACACCTAATATGTGCGGGTCCCATTACTGGGCATGTGGGCATATGAGGTTGTGGTTCAGTTTCAGGTAGGTAACACAACAAAACACCGAGAATAAGCGGGCGGACTTGTTGCGCGGTCGATGTGCGCTTGCCATACATTATCCGCGTGGAAAAGGCTAGGTGGCACGCTGCTGGCCGTGCAAAACAACACGAGGACGTGTCAAAAACGGTGATGACACTGAAGCAATGGTCCAGGGTGCCATGGGTTCGATTCCCCATTTTGTGCAACGGAAATTGCCCAGCTGTAGCAACACCTTTGATGGGTATATGTTTTTCGAGACATATTAGCAGTTTGGACGACATAGGGCAGCGCACTGTACATTTTGTGCGTTTTTGGACGGCGCACTGTTATTTATGGGTTGTCATTGGGCGGCGTAAGTACTGTTAATTATGTGCGTTTTTGTGCGGCAGAATGGGGTTCTCGCTGATAATCCACGCAACAGGAACAGAGCCACAGCACAATGTTTGAAACAGTGACCACTGGTGTCAGGGATCAGCGGTTCAATACCTCACAGTGCCCCAGTGAAACACGGCTGGCATAAAACAGTGATGTATTATTGTTGTGTTGTGGTGTAGGTGGCTTTTTTTCTTCTTTTGTATCACTACTAGCAAACGCACTCTCACAGGCATGTTAACATAAGGCGACCCATAGGGCACATGTTACAGTGCACTGGTCGCGCCAACGCACCCTAGAATGTCCCCTATAGGGCACCTATATTGTTGCCGACACAGGATAATGTATAGTGCACACCTGTCATGGATGGCAAACCATTGAGGGTGGCCTATAGGGCGCCCTATAAAGCAACCCTCCGACAACACCTTATGGGTACAGGTATGCCGCGGGTGTTTTATCATGCATAAAAATAGGTGGATTTGAAGATGGATAATGCTGTGGACAAGCCTATCACATTACACACACTGTGGTTTTGAACCCATATTCTCTGGCTACACAAAGGGCAGTGACATAACCTTTGGACTACAGCACTATAGCTGTTAGCAAAAGCCATGGCTGGCTGCAGAAAGCGATGCAAGTCACCTCAAAGACAGTCTGATGTGGTGACGGGTATAGGGTTTGGCCACCCCGTGACAAGATGCACTGCACATGCAAAATCACCAGTCCAAAGATGCACACAGGATGGGTACTGCTACCTTACAGCTCCATGCCTGGTATGGGGATGTGCCCGTGTGGTCGCACACATCAACTCGGCGTGGTTGTGTGTACTGAGTGGGTGTTGTACTGGCACAGAGTAGATACACACCGTCAAATTGTGCGGGTACTTTTGCTCACACTAAGGGTGCGAGGAGGCAACCAGGACCAGGTCCACAACACCCTAAACGGCAAATTTAGGCCATGGCAGAGCTCCAATGCACTATTACTCATGTGAGATAGGTTCTTTCTGCAGAAACAAACTTGGATATCTCCTGTCGGTTCTGAGTCTGGGGAACCCCTTATGGATACCGAGGTGGGTTAGGTACCACAATTTGTCCCCCTCCTCCCCCCCCCCCCCCCCCCCCCTGTTTGGAACGAAGGGTCTCCTCTCTAAATGCTACCTCCCGGCAATGGTGGCAGCAAAGTAGACCATCAACCCCAGTCCTACTGTGAAAAGAGACACACGCAGGCCAGTCATGGGCAGCTGTATCACGCAATCCAATTAACACAATATCTGGACAGACAGTAGGCCTGTATGTGCTCGTTGGCACCCCACCACTATCTGATATGGTGCTGCAGCCAAGCCATCAGCCACTGCACCCTGACAGGCGCTCCATCAGGACACAGACCCGCTGCGGACACATCTGCTAGTTAGTCCGTTAGACATGC
>CM066036.1:761596851-761634181 GCA_033557465.1 Ichthyophis bannanicus | reverse complement strand
CCCATGCGTATGACGTCACACTCACGTGCTCACGAGCGCGGAACGCACGAGCGTCTCGTCCCACCAAATACACGCCTTCACAAATGCGCATGTGCCATGAGGAAATCAAACGTTGCAAATACCGTATGAAATAGAGACCGGGCAACACGTGGCACACGGTGTTGAGGGAGGAAGATGTTAAAGGATAAAATATAAAAGGGGTCGCGTAACAGGGCACACAAGAAAAAGTGTGGAAGAGTGTCACAGGGGGCGCAGAGCCAGAGGATAGGTTTTAGAAAGGTAGTCCAGAGGAAGGAGTCATACAAAACCGTAACGGTACAACACATGCAATATGGAGTGAGGCTGTGGTGACACAAGAAGTCAGCGACAGGCGTGATACAAATAAAGGAGATTTGAATAAGGCGTGGGGGGGTCTGAGAGAGATAGGCTGAGGTATGGGTACGGCCAAAAAAAAAACAAAAACAAAGAAGAGGATATGGGGTGGCGAGTAAATTAACAAGGGGGGCGATCACTGTAGTCATCTGTTCTCCATGTGCTGCGTTTACTTGAACACAGCACCTGTTTTTACAGTGTACTGTTTAATTGTGGTCCTCTATTGTCGTGTTAATTGGTTATCTTGTTGTGTGTGCTGTATCCTGCTGTGTGTATGGTGAAAACTGTTTATTTTTTGAGAGGTTCCTGTGTTTCAAGGTGGAGATGGAGAGGGACAGTGAACAGAGAGGCGCCTGTGTGAGGCGGCCGGAGGATGTGGGGACCATCCAGTTGGTGATGAGTCACCCAGGCAACAGACCTGCACCACCTATGCCACTAACAGGCATGGGCCATCTGCTTGAGCTGACAGCCGTCACACTTACAGCCAAATGGGCCAAAAAAGAAAAATGGGTCCCTGTTCCAGCAACACAACAGGCCGGAGAGCTGTACAGTTCAGTTGACAGTGAAAACCATATATTACTCTCCACCATGTCCTTGACAACTACGATGTATTATTTGGCAGAATGAGCACAAACGCACATCTGTTGCAAACAGAATGGCAGTGTGTGAAGATCTGCGTACTGTCACTGTGTTGGGGCAGGGAAAGATGGCCCCACACGTGATGTAGAACAAGCTTAAAAAAGAGGTTTTTCTGACATCAAGAGTAGGTGTCCCGTGCAGCACATGGTGTGTCCTGTAAGACATCATGCTTAGGGCCCAGGTGGCGGACCCCCCCCTCACAACCCACCACTTATCGCCCCTGGAACAAGAACTTGCAGCACGGCTGGGAGACATCTACCTTCGTGGACTGCCAGAGGCCCTGGATAGTGCCACATCCACATGCAGGTATGTACACTAACTAATCATTCTTTCCGTCAGGTACACTCATCCATATTCCGTACAGGGCAGTCCGTATGCAAATACACTCCCATATGTGTCCACAAAATCACATCATGTTGCCAAATCCCTGTTGTGATATGGTTGTGTGCAATATCCTTACCTCAACCATTTCTGTTTGACATGTCTGTGGTTCACATCCAAAAATACCTCATCAACCCATCCCACGAGAATATGGCATAATGAAGCACACACACACATGAGTCACCAGACACAAAACACTGTGATTTCCATACACTGCATGACTGTGTTGAGTCATTTCCAAGGCATGTTGTATGACATGACAGCAATACTAGTGCTGCATGTGCACCACCAGTGGGCCCAAAGGTGATGCCTAGTTGCCATAACGCTGCACTAAATGGGTCACTGCGAGTCCCAATGTATCACTGCAGAGAATCATATGACATACCAATATGACCCATACTCACAAACCAACAACACAAATGCAGTGATTTGCATAAAGCGTTTTTATGGTGGGGGCAGTTAACACGCATGTGAGGAAATATGTTACAAAAACAGGAGGGAATGGGATGCTATGGGCAAAACAAACAAAAATGTGACAATGAATGCACCATGAACAGGAGAAGGGGCGATCTGCCACCTGTGCATGGGCACAGCACACACATGTGTCCCCTAACCCAGACACATGGTGGTGGACACTACACGTATGGGAGTGTGTCCGGTGTCCGGTATGCAGCACACATGAACGGACGCAAAACATCCTGTCTGTGTGTTATGTATCACACATGTATACATATGTGGTTTGCTGAAACATTAATGTGTGCTCTCTCTCTTCCTCCCAATTGCAGGGTGACTACAGTCAAATGGGGGGCGGAGGAAAGGGAGGAGGAGGGGGCAGAGGAGGAGGCAGGAGCAGGATGAGGCGGTGGTGGAAGAGGAGCGAGGGGGAGGTCTACATTGCAGCCCCTAAAAATGAGTCTGATGGAGGCAGAGGCTGCTGTCTCTGGGGGCAGCACACAAGTGCTGGCGATGAGTCCCTGGAGCCACATGTGCGCGCCATGACACCATTGCGTGAAGCAGCAATAGAGACCAGCCAAACCACCCATGACAGCAGAACTATCACACCTACACCTGCTCCCGGAGTTGATGGATGGCAGAGATGAGGCCTATTGTGCATCATCACATCGTGCTGCTGAAGGTGGGTGACAATAGACTGTCACAACCACAACACACACACCCCAGTAGTTCCACAGTTGGTGTGTGTGGTGGCTGTTCAAACATTACATCCACACGTTACATGTTCTCGCTTGATTACCTTAGATGTGTGATACCCAAAGGTTGTAGGGTACCTGAAATGATAGCATTCTACCCCCAATAGAATAGTGTATGTTCAGGTTGATACACATGAATGCAGACATATGAGGAATGTGTCTGACTGCCCAGCACTCTATGACAACATAAATTGATACAGACATTGGGAAAGCTACATCCTGCCGCTCTGCAGATACCCAAATGTCTTGTACACAGCAGGATGACAACTTAGCCATAGTCTGCTGTGTTAATGAGCATATGTTAAGCTATATGACCATTCCTCATGTCTGCATTTTGCGGGTAGCGGGAAACATAGCCATGTCTTTGTAGAGCTATGATGTCCCCCTCTGTTGCTTCCCCTGCTCTGTCCAAACAGAAAAGCGTGTAAATGTACTACACAAAGGGCAATTTCCTTAATCGGCCCCACTTATATGGAACTCTCTCCCTCCCGATGTGCGATCCATGGATGATTTAAAGGAGTTCGAAAACAACTGACATTTGTACTCTTCACTGAGTACTATGGCACAGACATCTAACAGTCTCTATTATTATAGCCTGCATGTAACGTGTTTTACTGTAACAGTTCCCTGATGTTGTGTATCCCAATTTTACCTTCACTCTTAAGTTTAGTCATGTATGACCCCCTGTCTCTGTTCTCCCCTCTTGTGTCTTGGTAACCGCTGTGATTTAAGGAAAAGGCGGTATAGAAACCTGTAAAATAAATAAATAACTAAATCACTACACATTTGTTACATGGCCTACATTATCTGGACCAAGGACCCTCCTCTGTGTTACAGTGAGGGTGCACATGTATCACTCAGGAGTCCCATATGTGCAGCAGAGGAAGGTGCACATGTACAGGTAAGGTGTGTCATCCCTGTGCCTACCAGACATCCCATTGCTTCATTACCAAACACATGTCCCTGTCAGAGAATGTGTTTTTCCCTCCACATGTGTCATCAATTGTGATGTCATATCCCGACCTTCCTGTGATCATCTCCGTTGGTGTCCAGCTGATGTAGATGTGGCTCATGCATGCGCAAGCTCCCCCTACACGATGGTTATGTGAGAGCTGTCATTGGCCAATCCTGTTGCCACAACTGTAGTATATGGGTGTTTCACCACAGCCTGTAAATCGTTGTGAGGGCATACCACATCTACGTCATGTGATGTGCCCTGTGGGTTTGTCTGCCTGCCATATACTAACTGTGGACATTATGTATATTGGCCCTCTCCATTTCTGTGATTGAGTCTGCCCTATCACATCACCAATCGTGTGGCATGTACATTAAATGTTTGTGTATGGAGTTGGAGTAGTGGATATGTATTGAATATAACACGCTGTATCCCATGCACATGCAGTCGACGTGTTCTGGAGCGGATACTACTTGCAGTTGAGCAAAACACAATGCAGTTGTTTGTTGAGATCCATCAATTACATGAGGAGGTCCAACACATGCCCGTCACCAGTAAATTAGAGGCCCTTGAGGGCATGCTGGATGTTATGCGCCGACTTGCTCCTGCACCACCACCAGCACGGGTTCGAGAAGAGGGTCGTGGCCGGGGGAGGGGGGAGGGGGCCCGACGTGTCAGGCGTGGGCGCCCACGTCGCCAATAATGAAACATGATATATGCAATAACATGGTATAATCCTAGTTTTTGTTGATCTTACAATGCTCAGTTAGAGCAATTATGTATCCAGTTCAACATGTTTTTGAGGTGTTTGTTATGTGTGTCATGTCAAAAGCTTACATATGCAGATCATATGTTTGTGTGGGTGTCAGGTAACACTTAAATTTGTAACGCACACACATTAGAATGTCCATGTGTATATGGAAAGCTAAATTATGAGACTTACGCTGTGACAATAAACAGCTGTATTATTATACATACAGTGTGTGTGTCCAATGAGTGTCCATGTTGTCCCATGTGTATCAGGGAGGCGGGGGGTGTTTGTGAAAACCCTAAATGAGCTGCGCCCAGGTCATCTAGTGATGGGTACAGTAGATGACCCACACACAGGTTCCCTGCTGCAAATACCTCAACAGAGTCAGCTACGATTGTCATGCTGCACAGACATGTGATGTGTCACGTGCACCTTGTTTCCCCACATCCTTGGGGATGCAGCGGCACAGTGTGCACAGACATCCATGTGGTCACAGGGGGACTATGTTCCCAATGGCGTGTTTACGTCACATACTCATCGCCGTGAGAAACCCATCATAGAACACTCATTGGTGGCATATATGTGGCTTTTTCCCTTGACCACATCAATAATCTCCTGCCTCCCAACACACCATAGGTACGTCTGTGACAGAGGCAGATATGGGTGGTCTGCCTATGTTTGGGACTCAGATATGTGAAGACCTTTGTTCCACATAGGACCATTCCTGTGCCATGTACATCAGTGAGAGAGCTGCTACGTTGCAATGGTTACTGTAGACCCCTAATTATGAACATCTACACCTTATTTGGGGGGTGCTGTTGGTTTCACACACATGTTTGCACCACAGAAACATATGTGCACCCACACATATCACATGCTGACATCCGCACACTTTGCCTAGGTCAGACACGTGAGCATTACAGGTTTTTTCAAAAATATATTTTATGATGGAAAACAGAACTGGGATAAACTTTACAGACGTGGGACGGGGGAAAATACCATCACCCAACCCCCCCCCCCCCAAACATCCTCCCCTCCCCGCAAATGCCCACACGCAAATATAAAACACACACACACATAACACAGACACACAGGTGACACCCACCCTCCCCCAGCATGCCCACTGATGGAAGACAGGGCAGCACAGGGCCACATGTGGTGACGTCACCAGCACAATCACTGACGCCAGTGACGCCATTGAGGGGGTGCTTGCCGACATGGCAGACGTACCACCTCGGCAACCACCCTCTCAATCACTCCCGCCAGCCACTGCTGAGAGTGACACATCTCATGTATGCGTTGCTCCATCCCATCCAAGGCCACAGACAGGTGGTCCACGCATATGCCACCACACACACACATTGTCAATGTGTCTGTGTGGTGGCATCTGCATAGGGCCTGTCTGTGGCCCTGGATGGTGGAGGCAACTGCAGTGGCTGGGGGGAGGCCACAGTGCCCTGTGATGCCCTGTCTTCAACATCACTTTCCCAAACCCCTTCTGGGAAATCCTCCACCCCTGATCCCTCCCAAACATCCCCCCCCTCCACATAACCTGCAGCCGCCCTCAACCCTGCCTCCCCCACAGACACCCCTTCAGAATGTCCTTCTTGGCCCTCCTGTGTCCTTTCTTCAGGTGATCGAGGTGTTTGCGCCTCCACCACCTCCACCTCATCATCCTCGTCCACCTCCTCCTCCACCTCCTCCTCCTCCTCCTCTGTGGTGTCCTGGACCACCACCTCTGCATCATGTGGTGTTGGTGTCCTTCGGAAGAGGTGTGCAGAGGTGGTGGCCTCATCCTCGGTGCCATCACCATCTGTGGAACATGACAGCCATCAGCACGTTTCTCTGTCAGAAATATAGCACATCTACATAGGCAGGTAACACAAAGGCATCTCTGATAATGGGACATAAGTTACAAATACGTGACATTCTCATTATTATACATCATCACCCTTTTGTGAGTTCTCACCCTGGAGGCGCTGAAGGTATGCAGCATGGTGGAGGCGCAGCTCCCTGCCCTTCTTCCGGAGATCCTCGATCTGTGGATATGCAAAGGAAAGGTGAGGGCATTAGTGACTGGTCACCTTCTGCTGGTTTGCCCACACACACACACACACACATCACTGTGCACAGGGTCTTGCTGCTTCTGCGACAGTGCTGTGTGTGTGTGTGTCATGTACTGCATAGTTTGTCACCTGTCAGCAGGCAGTTCCATGGGCAACACGCATATGTCATGCCATGGGTTCTCCGCTGGTGACAAGGGAGCCTGTGTGTCACAGCTGACCCTCATCCCTTGTGACGGTGTGTGTCAGCATCCCACAGTGTGAATGCACTGCCCCTCCCCTGTCCAACATGTCTCTCTCAGGTGAGGTATACAGCTTACACAGGGATCAATATTGAGAAACACGTGTGAGAGTGACAGGCACATGGGGTGGGGCCCCCCCCCCCCGGGGATTGGGGGGGCTGTTGGGGTGGGGCCCCCCCCGGGGATTGGGGGGGCTGTTATTTCCTCATGCTGCTGTTACGCCAGGTAAACTCTGACAGGGGTTTGGCTATGCTGTCACCAGATACACACATAACATGGTCTATCACCTGGCTGCAACGTATATGTACATGCTAGTTTGTTTTCACAGGTGTGCTGATGGACTGTGGCTGCCTTCTTATTCCCCACCTCTTTCTATAGCATCCTGTGTGAGTGTCAGATAAAAGTGGGTGACATCATTTGGGTGTGGCCCACGGCAGTCAGCCCAAACGGGCCATGCCTGGAAGGGCCTTCAGGGAAGCTTACATGGTTCGTGGGGGGTGGCCAGCAAGGCGTCTTAAGTATTCATATTTCATTATGGCCTATTGGCAAACGGGGGGGAAACCTACAAAGTGACATACTCCTGTTATCTCATGGCTCACGTGTGTGTGGGGGGTTATGGAACCTCCATTTGTGTACATTGTGATATATAGGTCAGAGACACACAAAATAAACATACACTGCCACACGTGTTTCACTACAATAACTAGTGTCATGCAATGACAGACACAGTGACCTGCTTGATGTTTGGCAATCCATGACCTAGGAAGAGCCATATTGCACGGCCAACATCACAACACACATACACATTAGTTTGCTTATGATGTCATTTAAAATGGACACTGGGGTGTGTTCTCATGCATCCTGGGGTTTCATCAATATAGACACACATGGAAGGCCTACCTCCTTTTGTTCACAGAACATTCGGGGGTCACAGTACCACCTGCATTAGTTGCTTTGTCTGTGCACATGTGTACAGTGACACCTGTGGCCAGTGTACATGGCTCCCTCAGCACATCCTGTACATACCCTATCGCACCCTTGCATGACCTTGTAGCAACATTGCACAGTTTGTTGCCAATGATGTTGTCCATGCTAGTCACAGTTACACTGCATGTGCTGTGTTACACACATCTATGTTGAGATTCTCTTTAGACATCCTGGTACTCAACCCCACTGGCAAACTGATATGCAACCAATCATTGGCGGAGTGTGGTGAGAGGAGTCATTGTGTGGGTGGCCCTATTGACTGTGACAGGGGACACTAACATAAACATTCACCTTTGACAGGGCCAACAATATCAATGCTTGCACCACTGGCTGCATTGTGGGAGGTGTGTCATATGGGCAAGCTGCTGGCTATGTGCAACCTACGTTGCACACAGTTGATGTCAGCGTAATGTAGGGGTAGGGGTGGGTATTGTTCCTGTATGGCCTAGGTTATGTTGTTATGTTCATATTCACTGGTTCAGCTGGG
This sequence comes from Ichthyophis bannanicus, assembly GCA_033557465.1. Classification (NCBI taxonomy): domain Eukaryota; kingdom Metazoa; phylum Chordata; class Amphibia; order Gymnophiona; family Ichthyophiidae; genus Ichthyophis; species Ichthyophis bannanicus. The sequence continues at coordinate 761,626,096 of CM066036.1, read as the reverse complement.
CTGACAGAGGGTGTTTTGTGGAAGCAATATCGACAGGGGCCAAACCAACATAACGGCTCTTTGCACCAGTGCTCATGTGTAGGTTTATGTATGTGTTATCCAGCAACATCAGTTGCATGTGTCACTGAAACACCATCAGTGATGTCCATGTGTCTGATGTTGTTGGATTTATCTTAGGTGTTAAGGTTTTGAACCACAATCTGCATGGCGGTATGGGGACATGTCTCTGCTACAGGTTTCTGATAACACATATAATGGCTAAGGGGGATGGGGTGCTGTTACACACATTAACCTCTGCAGCTAGCATATCATCTGGAGACATCACAGACATGTGTGATGAGATATTCACTTCACAAACTATGGTATAGGTCCACCCTACCTGCCATGAACATACACATTATCTTACTGACATACCCACCATAGCTATTGCTGATCTGTCCCCCTGTGGGCTGGTTGTCCTACCACAGATCATCAGCTGCACACACATTAGCAAAAGGGTGACTAACACGACGCATTGCGCAGCTCACAGGAATCCTGGGGATAGGAGAATGCATATAACCTGTTAGGCACACACAAGCATATCCCCATGGTGCCAGATTAGACACTGGGATGGTCTTCCTGGCCTCCAGGGGATAGGGAGCATAGAGCAAAACTGTTAGAGCACACACAACCATATCTCCATGGTGCCAGATGAGCCACTGTAGTGGCATACCTGGCCTCCAGGGGATAGGGAGCATAGAGCAAAACTGTTAGAGCACACACAACCATATCTCCATGGTGCCAGATGAGCCACTGTAGTGGCATACCTGGCCTCCAGGGGATAGGGAGCATAGAGCATAACTGTTAGTGCACACACAACCATATCTCCATGGTGCCAGATGAGCCACTGTAGTGGCATACCTGGCCTCCAGGGCATAGGGAGCATAGAGCAAAACTGTTAGAGCACACACAACCATATCTCCATGGTTCCAGATGAGCCACTGTAGTGGTATACCTGGCCTCCAGGGGATAGGGAGCATAGAGCAAAACTGTTAGTGCACACACAACCATATCTCCATGGTGCCAGATGAGCCACTGTAGTGGCATACCTGGCCTCCAGGGCATAGGGAGCATAGAGCAAAACTGTTAGAGCACACACAACCATATCTCCATGGTGCCAGATGAGCCACTGTAGTGGCATACCTGGCCTCCAGGGGATAGGGAGCATAGAGCAAAACTGTTAGTGCACACACAACCATATCTCCATGGTGCCAGATGAGCCACTGTAGTGGCATACCTGGCCTCCAGGGCATAGGGAGCACAGAGCAAAACTGTTAGAGCACACACAACCATATCTCCATGGTGCCAGATGAGCCCTTGCGATTGTCCACATGGAATCCAGGGGATAGGGTGTATGTGTTAACCTGCCCATGCACAGACAAGCATTTACCATGGGTTTCTTAGAGCCTACTGGGATGAGCTCTATGGACCTCTGCAGTTAGGGGAAGTGTTTGGGGCTCTGACAGCACACAGACCAATATCACAGGGCTGACAGCAAACACACTGTGATGGGCTCTCTGTCCTCCTTGTGATAGGGTGGATGCCTGAAATTGGATGGGCACGCACAAGCATTTCTCCAGGGTGATTGCTAGCCCACTGTGATGGGCGCTGTGGACCCATGCAGATAGGCGTGTGTATTGAACAACATGGCCAACACTGCCCATCTCATCTGGGTGTGTGACATACCATCAATGCTACGTTTCACTTATCCTTGTGCTTGTCCCAAGGTGCTTTGTTACAGGTACTGATCCCACCATATCCATATGTTGTTGTTTCTATTTACATCTGCTGATCTAGGGTCTAGCATAATTACAGTATGTTGTGGCACAGCCATGGCAGCAGCTGACATGCCACAAGGGTAGCATGGACACCTCTATGACCATGTCCATCACCACCTGGGTGCAGGTCACCACACTCACAAATGACACAGATACATTTTGCTATGTCTTCTCATCTTGTGCACATTACTGACTCACAGTACCTCATAACAACAGCATGGACATTTGCAATTAGCACAGGCTACAGATCTCATTTTGAGGTACAGGCACCATACACTTACCTCACGTGGGTAGTCTGCTTCACTATTGAACCGTCTTTGTAGACGTTGCCACGCCCTTAGGACCTTGGAGCTGTCCCTGTGCCCGGTGGCCCCTGGGAAGAGCTTGTGCTGGCGTGGTGCGATCAGCCGGGACAGGTGCCTGAGCTCTCGGAGGTTGAAGGAGGGCTTCCTTACTCTGGGCGCCATTTTCAGATATTATCACCTGATTGGACGCAGCGTGCATCACGCACATGCGTAGGGCACCTGACGCGCAAATTTACGTGCACCTGCGCCACGCATATGGCGCAGTTCAGAAACGTATGGCGTCCATGTGCGCACCGAACGCAGTACGTGCATGTGGCCTACGCAGCTGGCGCATGTTTGCAATATTTCACGTGCAACTGCGTCACGCAAATGCGCACAGAAAAGTTTATCGCTAGAACCTGCGCGACACACATTACATATACACTGTTGTGTGTCATTTATCTTACGGAACTGAACACCATTTTCGAATGTTGATGTGTATACACATTTGGGTCTTGAACCTATCAACACATACACAATGGTTCTTTGGCTTCTGTATGATGTGATGTGCTATGGCTTTCACATTGCAATGACTGCCAATAATAAGGGTGATGTTAATTAAAGACGGTTGCTGTGTGGGTACCCGTTAGTGTACTGGTGCCATATACGGAGTGGCCGTTTCAGGGCGGACATAGACAGACACCAGAGCAAACCTGTGCGTGTCGCAGTAATGTGCGGGGCCCACATTGGCGCGTGGGAAGGCTACATGGGCCGCTGCTGCATAAACATACAGCAGAGCCGTAGTACAATGGTGAAGACACTGACCCATGGTGCAGGGGCCATGGGTTCAACACCCCATTGTGCTCAATGGAAGAGGCCAGCTGCAGCATCAAATGTAGTGGGAAAAAGTGTTGTGGGAGGTATAGTAATTTTGGGCGGCAGAAGGCGGCGCACGGTTTATTTTTAACGGCATGAGTCGGCGCACCGTTCATTGGGGGCGGCAGGGGGCGGCGCACTGTTAGGTTTGGGGGGCAGAGGGCGGTGCGCTGATGTATGAGGGGGCAGTCCGATAGTGGGCGGCATAGGTGGCGCACTGATGTGCACAGCAAACAGTAACAGAGCCTTAGCACAATGGTTGGGATACTGACCAATGGTGCAGAGGTCAGGGGTTCAACCCCTCACAGTGCCCAGTGAGCAAGGTTGGCTGGGGCAGTAAGTATTATGGTGAGGTGTGCTGTAGGAGGCCTTATAGGTTTTTTTTTATTACCCACTACCAGTATACCCGCTCTAACAGCGTGTTAATATATGGAGGCCCGTAAGGCACATGTTACAGTGCACAGTCCGCAAAGGCACCCTAGCAAGTCCCCTATAGGGCACCATGTATGCTGCGCCACAGGATAATGTATAGTGCACGCAATATGGATGGCAACCATAAGGTGGCCTATAGGGCACCCTATAATGCACCCTCAGAGGCACCCTTATGGGTACAGTATGGCAAGGGTGTGTTTGATGCCATAAACATATGTCCAGTAAAAAAGTACAATGCTCTGGACAACCCTATCACAGAACCCCTCTGTGGACTTGAACCCATGACCTCCTGCTATAAAGGCAGTGACGGAACCATTGGGCTACGGCACTATAGCTCTGAGTAAGCGCCTGTGTGGCTGCAGAGAGCCTGCACGTCACCCCACAGACAGTCTGCTGCTGTAGACAGGACGGGGTAGGCCACCCGTACCCATGATGCAATGCACATGCAAATCAGCTGCCCACAGATGCACACAAGATGGGGACTGCACCCCAAAAGCTACACGGCATGGTAGGGGGAACTGTCCGTGTCCACCCACACAGACCCTCGGCCTGGTGGGGGGCCTGAGCGTGAGGACTGCCGGCGAGGGGTAGCTACACACCGTCACATTGTGCAGGTGATGTGCTCACCCTGAGGGTGGGTGGTGGCGCCCAGGACCAGGTCCACATCAACGGCCATGGCTGAATGAGGCCATGCCAGAGCTCAAAATCAGTATTAACCTGTGTGATAAGAAGGTGTTGCAAACTCATCATGGATACCCCTTCTGTCTTAGTTGGTGGTTCCCCCCCCCATAGGTGGGCAACGTACCTACCCCCCCCCCCAAATGACGAACAGGGTCTCCCATCAACAGATCCCCATCCTTCCTCCCCCCCTTGCACTAATGGCAGTAGAGTGGGCCATCAACCCCTGTCCTGCTGGGGGACAGACACCCTACAGGGCAGTCCAAGCAGCTCCACACACATCCAAAACACACTATCAAACAGACAGTAGGCCTGGATATTCAGGGGTGCACCCCAGCACTATCTGATATTCTCCTGCAGCAGGCCATCAGCTGCTGCACCCTGCAAGGAGCTCCATCAGGACACATACCAGCTGTGCAGAGTCTGCTGGATAGTCCTGATGGGATTGCATGCACCCCAAACTGGGGTGGCAGCACACACAGGCAGATCAGTCCATGAAGAGGCCCCAACAGGACACCCATATATATCACAGGAGAGAAATGCTATACAGCACTATGGGGGTGCCTAGCCATGCTGTCATCACTGCACGCTCAGGGTGAGAGTGATCCACCAGCAGCACATACAGAGGTCACCCTGTCTGTGTAGGTGGTGGCTGGGCATTACAATGTCCCAGCCAGTGCCCCATGCCCTGTGCAGATGCATCCTGGCCAGCACACCCTGTCTGAGCTATACCCATGGTACCTTGCTGCTCATTATGCACATTGTCAGGCCAATACTGGCAACAGTGCTGGCAGTGTGGCCTGTGGAGGGTGTTTGTAGCCAACACACACTGTATAGACAGACACCCCCCCCCCTCACCTATGCCAGCATTGTGCTACTATTGGGGGAGTCATTCGACGTGCCCACCACACCAGTCCTGGGAAGGGTACAGGCATGGATATGGTACACAGTACTGCTGCGTGTCACTCCCCAGGGTGGTAAATACTGTCAGGGGCCAGACCTGGGGCACGCACCACAGACAGCCGACAGCTTGTTCTGCTGGAGCACAAGGAGCAAATAGTGCTGAGCGTAGGACTGTCTACCTGCCAGTACCCACATCAAACGTTTGTGGTCTGTGTACCGTGTACCCAGGTATAGGGTGGCATTGCTAGGGTACGCAGGAGCTAGATCTGGGAGATGCCCCCCCAGGGGGCTTTTCCAATGTGGCCTGTGGGTGTGGGTGCGTCTGGACCTGTTGCCTCTTGCTTTACGGCAGAGTGTCCCTACTCCAGTCCTGGTGTTCCAGACACTGTTCGGGCCTTCATGCTGTCCCCTATGAATATGCATGGGCTACAGTTGCATAGCATGGGGTGGGTGCAGACATCTGCAGCACAGGCATCTGTCTTAGGGGAAGCATGGAACCTGAATGGTGTTTGGCCCTCCAGGACTGCATTTGGGAGACTCTGCTGGAGATAATGTGCCTGTTTATGGTGTCTGTGTTTGGTGTGGTAAAAGATAGGCGTATTGACCATGCCTATGTTCTCAGCAATAAAGGTTTGTCCTTACTACCACGGTGTAGCTGTGGGGTGAATATGTGGACAGGGTTGGCGGTAGCTACAGCTGGGCTCTGAACCTGTGACCCTCTGTTCTTGCACACACTGTCTGTGTGCACTGCACCACCGTGTAGCCACTGATTGGCTGCAATCCCTGGGTGGTCCATGACTGTACATCCGACAGGGCCTGTCTGTTGCAGTGGACGGTGCCAGCCTGCACATGGCCTGGCCACTGTCCTCTGTGGCTAGCAGCCACTGCCCCCTCCACCATCTGAACCCTTCCGCCAACATGCTGGCATGTCCTTATCCTTGCAAAGGGATATGACCTGATTGCGTAGTGGAACCCCAGGACTGTATTTGGCTCACATGGTATAGCGGTCTAGCTGTTGTTCTTTAGCAAGGTTTTTGTGGAACGTGGGCCACCCATTACGTGATCATGACCAGGGACACAATTGGCCCTTGGCACGTGGGGTGAAGGCATGTACAGGCACATCTGTCATACATAACCTCTACCTACTTAACCTCTACCTACGTGTCCTTAGCCCCTACAGTTGTGGCACTACAGGACTGCATTTGGGGGACGCGGCTGTTGGTGATGCACATTGTGCTGGTGTGTGTGGTGTAGGGTAAAATATGGGTGTTTGCAACATGCTTTTGTTCTGTGCAATAAAGGGGTGTCTCTGCTATCTGTGTTTAGTGGTGGGTTAAATATTGGGATTGTGCTGGCATGTGCCACAGCTGGGATTTGAATGTGTGACCCTCTGGTCCTAGAGGTACCGGCTCTGTCCACTGCACCACACTGTGGCCACAGAGACAGTGCAGTCCCGGGAGATAGTAGACCTGGCAGGGTGGGGTTCCAAAACCTGCACTGCACATTATTACTGTGAGCTCCTTCACCCTGTCTGGTGACAAACGTGCAAATATAACACGGGTATGACATCCGAACAGAGGGGGATAGCATATTCCCATGCTGGGCAACAGTGCTATTGATGGACAACCATAGGTAACACTCCCAGGAGGGGTCCAATACACGGAGACGTTTTTGGAGGTGTCTCCGCTCCGTGCCCCTTTCCAAACAACTGTTATTTTATTTTTTTGGAGCTCTGCTGGGTGTGTTTTTAACTTTTGCGCATTACTATACCTGTTCCCCAGCTGATTTACTATTTTCATGCTTTTGTTGTGGTAATTTCCTCTTTTTCATTGCAGTTTTGTGCTGTGCACATGTATCACACTGCTGACGTTTTGCATGTTTCCCCGGTTTTGCTGTACATTGCTGACGTAAATGGTTTCTCTTCCCTTTATATGCCCTCTCTACCGCGAGTGTTTCACTCGCGCTATTTTTTACATGTAAATTCGGGCCCGATACTGTGCGGGGAGCCTCTCCCCTCCCACTCTCCACCCATTGACCCCGTCCCTCCGCCCCTCCGGAGCCTTCCTCCGCCCTCCTTTAGCCGTTCCACGCCTCTATCGGACATTTGCGGGCCCGCACTTGTACAGGGCCCGTTACTGAACCGCGTACCTGTGCGGGGGTGACAAGCACGTGTGCGGGGCGTTTAAACGTGTTTCTGTGCATTTCAATGCCGCGTTGCCGTGCGCTATTTTGTGCCGCGCAGATTTGCGGACTTTAGTAAACATGCCCCTAAGTATGGAATCCCACGTCAAAAATATTGTGACAAAAATACATTATAAACTGAAACTATTAAAACAGCTCCGGCCTCTGATCCATCAACAAGATTTTAAATTAGTTATACAATCTATTATCACTCCTCACTTTGACTTCGTGAACACCATTTTACAGGGCCTATCAAAACAAACCCTCAGACGGTTGCAGTTAGCCGAAAATATGGCAGTCCGCTCAATCTTAAACATTAGATCAATAGAACATATTACACCCATTTTGTCTGATCTCCACTGGCTACCAATTAATAGCCATATCACACATAAAATATTTGTCACCACATTCAAAATAATCCACAACATAGCCCCATCCTTCCTCGACACTCTAATCTCTATTGAAACTTCAAGCAGAAGTCAAAGAAGCCAGAATAAACACAAACTGGAATTCCCAAAAGACTTCAGAAATGCCATAAAACTAACAAATAAAAAGCATTCTCCCACATAGCTCCAGTACTCTGGAATGAGCTCCCTGATGACATTAGAGCACAAAATGACATCAAATCATTTCGAAAAAAACCCTTAAAAACATTCATATTTTCCTCTCACTATGACACCCAACCAATCTATGAAACGCAATCCGTCCTCAATGCAGTACACACACATAACAGAACAAATGCCGACCAAAATACGTAATCAGATTACATTAATGATGCACAAATAGAAATACCCCTAACATCGGAACAGCGCAGATATTGTATATAGTTAGTTTGTACAAGTTCACTGTTCAATGTATACATTGCTATGTAAATAGTTAAAACAGTTCCATGTATCTGAATAACAATATGTTCATTGTACTATTCAGAATTTGTTCTTTGTAAACCACGTTTGATCATGTGGAAAGTGCGTTATAAAAATGATGGTTAAATAAATAAATAAATAAAAATAAAATTATCTCCTTTCTATCTCCCTATTCCACCTCCATGTCCAGCATCTCCTTGGCCACTCTGTACCAAGCATCTCTTCTCTTCTCCTGCCCCAGCATGCTCAGCACCCTTGGTCTTTGTCTCCCTGGCACTACTACCACCACCACCGCTGCTAATTCCCCCAAGGTAAGGTAGCTGTAGCAGCAGTGAGATCTACAGTAAACATGGAGTTGTTCAGACATCTGTACACTTCAAAGACCCTGCTCCCGCTGATATGTAAACTATGCATCAGAGGAGATGAGACTGCAGGGACTTTGAAGCTGCAGAGGTCTGAAAGATCCCGCGTTCGCTGCAAATCTTATTACCGCCACAGTCGCCAACCTCAGGGGATGTGCTGGTAGGCCAGCATAGATAGATCATACCAGGTAGGGGCAGCTCGTTTCGGGGAGGGGGGCAATGCCTCCCCTCCCCCTTCCTTCCTAGATGTGGTGTATTTAGATTTCAGTAAAACCTTTGACACTGTTCCGCACAGGCGACTTATAAACAAACTGAGCACCCTAGGGATGGACCCTAATTTTACTGCTTTGAGTGGGAGGTGAGAAAGCATACAGGTAAATGAAGCTCATTCTGAAGAGAAGGAGGTTACCAGTGGTGTGCCCCAGGGATCTGTCCTTGGTCCGGTTCTTTTTAACATCTTTGTTAGTGAGAGTGTGGAAGGGCTGTTGAGTGTTTGCCTCTTTGCAGATTATACCAAAACCTGCAATACAGCAGTTACCCAGGAATGTGTAGATAACATGAGGAGGGGTCTAGCTAAGCTTCTAAGCTTGAAGAATGGTCTAGAATTTGGCAGCTGAGATTTAATGTTAAAAAATGCAAAGTCATGCATTTGGGCTGCAGCAATTCTAGGGAGTGATATAGTATAGGGGGTGAAGTACTTCTGTCCACAAAAGAAGAGCGGGACCTAGGCATGATTGTGTCTGATGATCTTAAAGTAGCTAAACAGGTCAAAAAGGCCACAGCAAAAGCTAGAAGGATGCTTGGGTGCATAGGGAGAGGAATGGCCAGCTGAAGAAAGGAGGTGATAGTGCCTCTGTATAAGTCTTTAGTGTGACCTCATTTGGAATACTATGTGCAATTCTGGAGACCACACCTTCAAAAGGATATAAACAGGTTGGAGCTAGTACAGAGGGTGGCTACTAAAATGGTTAGTGTCTTCGGTATAAAGCATATGAGGACATACTTAAGGATCTTAATATGTATACTTTAGATTAGAGGAAAGGCGGGATAGAGGTGATATGATTGAGACATTTAAATACCTCCATGGCATAAATGCACAGGAGGAGAGCCTCTTTCAAATGAAAGCAAGTTCTGCTATAAGGGGACATAGGATGAAGGTGAAAGACGATAGACTCAGGAGTAATATGCAGAAAGAGTGGTAGATACATAGAATAGTCTCCCAGTGGAGGTGGTAGAGATGAGGACAGTATCTGAATTGAAAAAAAGCATGGAACAAACACAGAGGATCTCTAAAGCAAAAAGGGGACTGTTGTAGTGGTTGATATGGAAGGACAGACTAGATAGGCCATGTGGTATTTTTCTGCCATCATGTTTCTATGTTTCTCTCTCTTTTTCAAGAACTTGCTGAAGTTCAGCCTAGAGAGAATTAATGGTACAGAGAGACAAAAATGGTAAAGGGGATGGAAGGATATCCCTATGAGGAAATGCTTAAAGGGTTAGGGCTGTATAACTTGGAAAAGGGATGGCTGAAGGCACATATGATGGAGAACTATAAAATAACAAATGGAGCAGCATGGGTAAGTGTAGATTGGTTGTTTACCCCTTTAAAAAGTAGAAAGACTAGGAGACACACAATGAAGTTACAATGTAGCACATTTAAGACTGATCAGAGAAATTGTTTTTTCACTCAATGCGTAATCAAACTCTGAAATTTTGTTACCAGAGGATGTAGTACAAGCTGTCAGTATAGCTGGATTTAAAAGAGGTTTGGTCAAACTTCTGGAGGAAAAGTTCATAAACCATTATCAAAAACAACCGGGGAAATCCACTGCTTACCTACTGGACAAGCAGCCTGGAATCTGTGTAACTTTTATTTATTTATTTATTTAATGGTATTTATATACCGCCTTATCATTCAATCAAAGCGGTTTCCACGGCAAACAATAAAGGGGGCAAATGTTTTCATGCAGTGTACAGAGTGGTGTGTATGTGTTGGCGGGGATGTGATTAGATTTGGTTTATCTACATAGTGCGCTATTATACATCATGAGCTATTATACAGTCTTATATACAGTCTTGGGGTGGTGGGGGGGGGGGTTGATGATCTGACTTGTATGCTGGTTCAGGGAGTATGTCCATAGTAATCGATGAACAGGGTTGTCTTCAGCTGTTTTTGGAAGTCCTTGATTTCTGTGGTTAGTCTCAGATCATCTGGGAGGGAGTTCCATATGGATGGAGCAGCCAGGAAGATTGCTCGTTGTGCGGTGTTTTTGCGGGTCTTGGTGAAGTCTTTTGGGGTGTTAACCCGATTGGAGGTGCCTCTTCTTCTTGGCCGTGTGCTTGTGTCGGGTTGTATGAGTGTGTGTAGGCTTATGGCGGAGGAGTGTTGTTTGATCTTGAATATGTTTATGATAGTCTTGTATTTGATGCATGAGATTATTGGGAGCCAGTGCAGTTCTTTCAGTATGGGTGTGATATGATCGTGTCTTGTAGTACCAGCTATTATGCGGGCAGCTGTGTTTTGGGCCAGTTGTAGTGGTCTGAGGGTCTGCTTTGGTAGCCCGGTGAATATTGGATTGCAGAAGTCTAGTAGAGGGGTTATCAGCACCTGGCAAATGGTGCGAAAGTGCTCTGGGTCGAGGAGGGGCTTGAGTCTTCTGATGAGTCGCATTCTTAGGTATGCACTTTTGGTTGCTCTGCCTATGTGTGCTTGGAGGTTAAGTTCTTTGTACATGATGACTCCGACGTACTTAACTTCTGATTTTATGGGTATGAGTGCATCTCTTATCTTGATGTCGGGTGGGGGGATAAAGGCAGGGTTTCGCGTGATGATCAGTGCCTCCGTCTTGCTGTAGTTGATTGATAGGTTGTTTTCCTGAAACCAGTTTGCCATTTGGGTGAAGCAGTTTGTTATGTTGGTGTAGTCAGGGTTGTCGACTGAGATGGGTGTGTAGATCATGATGTCATCTGCGTAGATTGTATAATGTATGTGGTGCTCTTTCATGATGGTACATATTGGCTTTTGGGAACCTAAGAGGTACTTATAATCTGGATTGCCCAGGATACTGCACTTGATGGACACTTGGGGGTATGTTTACTAAACCTTCTTAATGTGCGCCCAGCGTTAGTGGTCAGGATGCCATATAAGGAGTGGGCGTTTCAGTTTAAAGTTGCAAAACAGGATTAGCGCGCGCTGCTGCGCACATTATCGGGCAAAGCGCTGCTAAGCACGTTACCGCGCGGTAATCTTAAGTAGGCTCACAGACATCCAAACACAGAAACAGAAGTGTAGCACAATGGTTAATACACTGACTGGTGATACAGGGGTTATGAGTTCGATCCCCCAGTGTGCCTAATACATAAGGCTGGCTAAGGCATCAGCTTTGACATGTAAGTATTGTTTCCTGAGGCATTTTATTTGTATTTTAATAATTGCTGCCAGAAAACACACCCTCACGTGCCGTAACCTAAGGTGCCACATAAGGCACCCCATAGGGCACATTATAAAGTGCACTGTCCGCCACGGCACCCTATAGTGTCCCCTATAGGGCACCCTATAAGGCGCTCCATAGGACACCTTATAAGGCACCTTATAAGGACTGTAACCATAAGGTGCCTCGGAAGGCGCTTTATAGGGTGCCCTATAAGGCGCCTTCTGAGGCACCTTATGGTTACAGTACCCTGAGGGTGTTTTGCTGGCAGCACTAATGTACATTAAAAAAACACAATGCTTTGGACAGCCCTATCAAATAACCCCTACTGTGGGTTTGAACCCATGACCTCTGGCTCCACAAGTAGTGAAATAACCAGTGGGCTACAGCTCCATAGCTGCTAGCAAGCCCCTGGCTGGCTGCAGAAGGATTGCACATCACCACACAAACAGTCTGCTGTGGTAACCAGGATAGGGTTAACGCACCCATACCCATGATGCACTGCACATGCAAATCAGCAGTCTACAGATGATCACAAGATGGGGTATGCACCCCCACAGCACCTCGGCCTGGTAGGGGGAACTGACCGTGTGTGGTACTGGCACAGAGTAGCTACACACTGTCATATTGTGCAGGTACTGCACTCACCATGAGGGTGAAGTGGGGCGCCCAGCACCAGGTCCACAGCAGAGATAGACCATGCTGCATATCCCCAGCAGTGTTAATGTGTGAGATAGGTAGTTTCTGCAGACACACCTTGGATAGTTCTGTATGTCTCAGTCAGGTTTAGCCCCTGTGGACCCCTAGGAGGATTATGTACCACCACCCTCCTCCTCCACGGCTGATGGTGGTAAACAGGGTCTCCCACCAACAAATCCACATTCTACCTCCCTGCAATGGTGGCAGTAGAGGGGACCATCAACCGCAGTCCTGCTGGGGAACAGACACCCTACAAGGCAGTCAATGCAGCTCCGTACACATCCATAACGCAATAGCAGACAGACATTAGGCCTGGATATGCTAAGCTGCACCGCACCACTATCTGATATTCACCTGCAGCAAGCCTTCAGCCACTGCACCCTGCAAGGCTTTCCATCAAGACATATACCAGTCTGCTAGCTAATCCATAGTGCATGTTCCTGATGGAAATGCGTGCATCCAGAACTGGGATGTCAGCATACACACCAAGCAGATAAATAAGTGACTGGGCCCCAAAAGAGAACCCATAAATATCACATGAGAAAAATACTATATAGCACTATGGGGGAGCCTAGCCATGTCATGGTCACTGCTCAGTCAGGGTGAGAGTGATCTCCCAGCAGAACATGCTGTGGCCACCCTGTCTGTGCAGGTGGTGGCCGGGCACTACAATATCTCAGCCAGTGCCCTATGCCTTGTGCAGATGCATCCTGGCCAGGCCACCCTGTCCAGGCTATACCCATGGTACCTTGCTCCTCATTATGCACATTGGCAGGCCAATACTGGCAACAGTGCTGGCAGTGTGGGCTGTGAAGGGTGTTTGCAGCCACCACACACTGGATAGACAGACACACACTCCCACACCTATGCCAGCATTGTGCTACTATAGAGGTGTTTAGCAGCCCTGGCCACCACACCAGTCCTGGGCACAGTGCAGGCATGGATATGGTACGCAATACTGGTGGGGGTCACTCCCCAGGGTGGTAAACACTGTCAGAGACCAGACCTGAAGCACACTCCACAGACATCAGAAAGGTTGCTATGATGGAGCTCAATCAGCAAACTGTGCTTAACGTAGGAATTGCTATCTGCCAGTAATCATAGCAAACCTTTGATAGCTGTGTACCGTATTCCCAGGTGTAGGGTGGCATTGCTAAGGTATGCAAGTGCTAGTATTGGGAGATGCACGCAGGGCCCAATGTCCTGCCTCTCCAGGAGGCATTGGCTAATGGAGCCTGTGGGTGTGGGTGTGTCTGCCCCTGTTGGCTGCTGCTTTACGGCAGAGGTTCCCAACTCCAGTCCTGGTGTGCCAAATACTGTTCGGGTTTTCATGCTGTCCCTCATGAATATGCATGAGATACATCTGTATACCATGGGGGTGGTGCATAGATATGCAGCACAGGCATCTTTATTAGAGGCAGCATGGAACCTGAATGGTGTTTGGCCCTCCAGGACTGCATTTGGGAGACTCTGCTCTAGGTAATGTGCCTGTTTATGGTGTCTTTGCTCCGTAGGGTAAAATGTAGGTGTTTTGGGCATGTTTACGTCATCTGCAATAAAGGCTCTGTCTGTATTAGCATGTTGTAGTAGTGGCTAAAATATGGGGACTGGGTTGGCAGGCACCATAGCTGGGACTTGAACCTGTGACTTTCTGCCTCCAAACACACTGGTTGTGTGCACTGCACCACCATGTTGCCACAGAGACAGTGCATTCCCTGGTGATACCATTATTGTTTGTCCGGCAGGGCCTGTCTGTTGCAGTGCATGGCACCCACCTACACAGGGCTAGGCCATGGTCTGCTCTGGGCAGCTGCCACTGCCCCCTCCACCACCAGTACCCCTCCGCCACCATGCTGACATGGCCTTATATTGGAGACAGCATAAAACCTGAATGATTTGTGGCCCTCCAGGACTGCATTTGGGGGACTCTGCTCTAGGTAATGCGCATGTTTCTGGTGTCTGTGCTCGGTGGGGTAAAATATAGGCGTTTGAACCATGCGTATGTTCTCTGCAATAAAGGTTTGTCCTTACTATCACGGTTTAGTAGCAGGTAAAATATGTGGACTGGATTGGCAGTAGCCCCAGCTGGGACTTAAACTTGTGACCTTCTGCTCCTGAACACACTGGCTGTGTTCACCACACCACACTGTGCTCACAGAGACAGTGCAGTCCCTGGAGATACCATGGTTGTTTGTCAGACAGAGCCTGTCTGTTGCAGTGCATGGCACCCACCTACACAGGGCTAGGCCATGATCTGCTCTGGGCAGCTGCCACTGCCCCCTCCACCACAAGTACCCCTCTGCCACCATGCTGACATGCCCTTCTGCTGGTGGTGTTGGTGGTGTGCAGTCTCAAGCCATCCAGTGTGCAGGTAGGCGGCTGCCTATGGTGCGTGTTCTGGGGTAGGGGTGCCTGCATAGGCATCCATGCTTCCCCCCCAACACCGCCTGCCAATGTTCTGTGCCCTTGGGGGTACCTGCTGGGTACTATCCCCTGTGACACTGTGATAAACACTCTCGTGCCCATGTTGGGCCCTCATCAGTTGCTGTCTGGCTGCTGTTCAGTTTCAGCATTCCTAAGTGCCACCTAGGCATCTGCCTAGTCCGCACTGTGCCCCAGCTGCACCACAGCATGTGCCGCCTGCAGCCCTCTGTATCCCCTTTCCCAGCATCTGTCCAGTTGCCCATTCTGACATGCCCACCCTGTTGTTGTGGAACATGTGCATGCCATGCCCGCCCTGCTGTTGTGGAACATGTGCATGCCATGTAACCTGTCCAATGGAGAGGGAAACCCTGATCAGTGCTATTTCACTGTGGGCTCATTCACCTTGTATGGGGACGGAGCGTAGACCCTTCCAAAATTCATATTTATTTTTTGGGGCTTTCTTGGGAGTGTTTTTTGATGTTTCCCATTACTATCACTATTTCCCAGCTTGATTATGATTTCTTTTTAATTTTTTGGGGTCATTTTCAATGTTTATTTGCACTTTTGTTCCATGCACATGTATCACACTTATCACTTTTTTGTAGGTTTCCCTGGTTTTGTTGTACATTGCTGACAGAAATGGTTTCTTTTCCCTTTAAATCAGCTCTCTTTAAATCAGTTTTCACTTGCGTTATTTTTGTCCTCGAATTTCACATCGTTAGTGTGCGGGGAGCCTCTCCCCTCCCACTCTCCACCCATTGACCCCTTCTCTCCGCCCCTGGGGAGCCTTCCTCCGCCCTCTGGGAGCCTTTCCACGCCTTCAGCGCTCGTTTGCTCCGCTGCACGCGTGAGCGCGCACTAAAGAGCATTTTTGCCCCATAAAGCATCATTAGGGCGCGCTAAGGTACCTTAGCACGCGCTAATTGCACAGCGAGCACGTTAAGAAGGTTTAGTAAACATACCCCTTGGTCTTAGTATAGTATAACTTACGTTCTTATGCTCTAATGGAAAACTCAAGTGCTAGTTTATGCTTTTCTTGAATTCTTTCCAGCACAGGCTTTCATAGAAACTTGCATCTTGGGTTTAGTTCTTGTACCTGGGTTGGTAGAATGGTGAAATATACTCCTATGTGATCACATGGTAGGGAAACTCAAGGAATAGTGTTTTGGTCTGATCACACTGAGAAACTATGCTTGGTATGTTTTATAAACACACAAAATATTATTAAAATAGGCAACCTTTTGGACATCTCACATAGGTGTTCTTTTATAACATCAAGTCCTAAATGTGGTCTTTTCTCTCTCTGATGCTTAGGGATAAGTACAGAAGATGTACTGATGTTCCAATGACTTAGGGGGGAAGTTACTAAACTGCAGTAGAATTTTGCATTTCACCGCAGCTTAATTTATTGCAGGAATCACTATCCTGTGGTAATTCAGTAGCACAGGCTAGTGGCTCCCAAATTATGGGACATACTAAGCCCCACACTGGTAACACACGTGTGGGCTGCATCATAAGTGCAGAGATGTGGGCGAATTACAGGGGGGCAGATATATCCATGCCCTTGCAGTTACTACTATTTATTGCGGTAAAGCGGCTGCAGGAGCAATTAAGGCCACCGAACAACGTAGCCTTAGTTGCATCCGATCTACTTGCACTGAGTGCAGATAGTGTGGGCTACAAGCATGGCGGGAACACCCTATCCCATCCAGTCACTGTTCTGATGCACACTACAAGGGTAACACAGGGATTTTTTGCATGGAACCCTGGGAAGCCTTTATAAAGGAGTTGATGCTTGCTAAAAAATAGCATGCAGACCACTCTTACCTACTCAGACAATACCCATCTCCCAAAAGACACCCCCCCAGACACCAGTCAAGCCCCTCCACCTCTCAGTCACCTCAGACCAAAAGAAGTCATCCTACCAGAGACACCCCTGCTGAATTGCATTTAATCTAATTTAAACATTTATATTCTGCAAATACAGAACTAGTCTGTTAATATGTAAACATTTACAATAAAACCACATCAAAATTATCCATTTATACTTAGGAACCCTTTTACTAAAGTGCATTATACAGTTAATGCATTATTTGGTGCACATTAACAGCAGTTTTGGACCCACAGTAAGAGTTACTGGGGGGGGGGATTGACAGTTATCATATACCAATTTCTGTGTTACCAATCTAATTTTAGGGTGCCAAATGGGCTGGTTAGGGGCAGAGAGTGGGTGTGGTGAGCACACTGCAATTAGTGTGGGAGAGGGGGGTAGAGATATCACAAGTGAACTGTCAATGTGGAAAATTGCACAGATACACTTACTCCGCCTCCACAGTAATAGCTTACTGTGCAAAAGGGCATGCATGTGTGTGTTAACTGTCGGGAACATGCTGGTCATGCCCCTGACTGTTACGAGGGAGGCTTTACACTTAACGCACATTCATTTTCACCTTAAACATGCATTAAGTACTTTAATAAAAGGGCCCCTTAATCTGCCACTTTACTCACCCCAACACTTCTAGCTAAATACATATCCTTTAATACAGGTCCTTGCTAATTTTCAAAAAGAACATAACTGAATTTCAAGCCTGGCTTCTTTGGGAATTTCATTTCACTAAGTGGTGTCATAACTGAAAATGTTCTGCATCTACTACTACTAATGATCATTCATATAGTGCTACAAGTTGTACGCAGCACTGTACAGGCACATGTAAAAGACAGTCCCTGCTCATCAGAGCTTGCAATCTAGTCAAGACAGACAGCACAATCGCTGAGGACAAGGACATATCTAGGGAAACGGTAGGAAACACATAGAAGACTAAACGGATCAGTATTCAAAAGTGGCCTCGAAGAGGTGAGATTTCAGCCTGGATTTAAAAAAGGCCACAGATGGAAGTGACATACAGGCTCAGGTAGTTCGTTTCAGGTGTAAGAGCTGCAAGGTGAAAGGACCGAAGTTGGGAGTTGGCAGTAGAAGAGAAGGGCACAGATAGAAACAATCTGCCAGAAGAGCGTAGTTCCCAAGGAAGGTTGTAGGGATGAATAAGAGAGAAAAGGTAGTGAGGAGCAGCAGAATGAGTGCACTTATAGGTTAGTAGGAGAAATTTGTACTGGCTACAGAAATGTATAGGGAGCCAATGAAGCGGCTTGAGAAGAGGGGTTATGTGAGCATATCAAGGCTGGCAGAAGATTAGCTGCACAGCTGAGTTTTGAGCAGATTGAAGGGGGGGAGAGATGATTCAGAGGGAGATCAGCAAGGACGAGGTGCAATAGTCTACACAGGAGGTGACTAAAGAGTATCTAAGTAATATGTTTAGAAAGGAAGAGGCAAATTTTGCTGATGTTATAGAGAAAGAAAGGACATGTTTTAGATATCAGTTGGATGTGTGTGGAGAAGGAAATGGAGGAGTCAAAGATGACCCCAAGGTTGTGAGCCAAGGAAACAGGGAGTAGTAGATTGTTATCCACAGAGATTAAGAAAGGAGGATGGGAGAGGGGGTTTAGGGGGAAAAATAAGCAGCTCAGTTTTGGCCATGTTAATTTTCAAATGCCAGTGAGGCATCCAAGCAGCAATGCTAGATAGGCAGGAAGAGATCCGGGCCTGGATTGAGGGAGAGATTTCAGATGTATGGAGGTAGATATGAGAGTCTTCAGTGCAAAAATGGTACTGAAAACCATGGGAGGAGGTGAGCACAGCAAGGCACTGGGTATAGAGAGAGAAAAGGAGTGGGCTTGACAGACTTTTGGGGTACACCAACTGAGAGTGGGATAGCAATAAAGGAGGATCCACCAGAACAAACATTGAAAGTGTGATAAGAGAGATAAGAAGAGAACCAGGATAGCACACAGCCATTGAAACCAAGTGAGAACTTGGTATTGAGGAGAAGATGGTGGTCAACAGTGTCAAAAGCAGCAGAAAGGTCAGGAAGGATGAGGATCAAGTAAAAACCCTTGGAGTAGAATATAAAGGACAAAAACCCAATTGCAATGGATTCAGAAGAGCTTGAGGAGAGAAAGTCAAGGCAACCATGGTGAATCGCATGGTCAAGTAGTTTAGAAATGAAGGGTAGGAGGGAGATGGGTCAATAATTAGGACACGTTGGGTCTAGTGAAGGTTTCTTGAGAAGAGCTGCATCCTCAGCATGCTTGAAGACTGCAGGAACAGTTGCAATGGTGAGCGATAGGTTGAGAATATGAGAGATGGAAGGGATAACAGTGGAGGAGATGGAGCTTAGGAGAGAGGTGGGAATAGGATCAGAGAAGCAGGTAGTGAGTTTGGAGGGGGAAAGAAGATGTATGGTTTCCTCCTCAGATCTTAGAAAAGGAAGAAAGAGTGGCAGAAGTTGAGGGGAAGAGTTGCGAGTGAAGAAGGGGGTAAGAGGGGATGGAGCTGATCTCATGGGGAATTGGAGTGTAATCTTGTGGACTTTGTCATGGAAATAATTGGCCAAAATTTTGGCAGAAAGAGAAGAGGTCAGAAGTGGAGACACCTTGAGAAGAAAGTTGAGAGTTGTGAAGAGACGGCAAGGGTCAAAGGCAAGAGAGTTAGTCAGGTGGATATAATTGTCTTATTTGGCAAGTAGTATCACTGACTGGAAAGAGACAAGCATGAATTTGAAGTGTAGAAAGTCCACAAGGGTGTGGGATTTGAGCCAAATGCACTCAGCTGAGCGGACACAGGGACGTAGATAGCAGGTAGTCAAAAAAGGCAGGGCTGAGGTACAGTACACCTCAGAGGATGTGGAATGGGCAGAGCAAGAGTATCCAGAGAAGAGGAAAGTGCAGTGTTATAGGAAGCTATTGCCTCATCAACAGGCTCAGATGACATAGTATAGGAAAGAGGTGATGAGACAGTCTAGAGAGAGCCAATGGATCAATAGCATGAAGATTTCTAAAGAGGTTGGAGGAGACTAGGCAAGATTGAGGTGGGGGATGATGAAGGGTGAAGGTAGCAGTTGATGGTCAAATATGGGAAGAACTGAGGTACAGATGTCTGAGGGTAAACAATTAGAGAAGAAGACAAGGTTGAGACAGTGGCCATGCTGGTGAGTGGTGGGAGCAAAGCTGGAGGTTGAATGAGGAGGTAAGGGAAAGGAGTTTTAAAGTATAAGAGTCAGGGGGTTATCAACATGAATGTTAAAATCCCAGAGAATAAGGGAGGGGGAGCAAGAGACAGCTAAAAATAACTGATATATATTTATATATCTGTATAGACAGACAGGACTCACAAGCAAGCCGTTAAATGTCTGACCCAAGCCCGGAGCAACAAGCAAATGCTTGGAATGGAACTGCTTCTTCCCAGAGAAAAGAAGGAAGAGGGCTCAGCACATGTGGGCACGGAGGAGAGAGAGAGTTAACAATACCTCAGTAGGGGAGAGGGGAAAATCAGTCCACTTTCAGCACACTCTTAGGTAAATTAGAAAAACAGGCACAGGAGGATTTAAAACTCTAGTGAAAGCAGCAGAAACGGAAAATAGATATGGAATTACAATGTTAACTTGGCCTCCACAAATAGAAACCAGATAGTAGAGAGAAAAAAGTGCAGAGGCAGTTACAATTAGGTATTAGGAGGAGCAAGAGACAGACAGCTGAAAATAGGAGGGAGTTGAACAATACTACAACTCCAACTTTCACTCTTTATCTCCTTCACGGAGGGAGCTACCAGCAAACAATTTTCCTCTGATATCAAGGCCAGCTTCGGCTAATGCCTCGTTAATCTCCCTGATAAATATTCCGGGTGTCCTTCTCTCAATCCTTAAAGGTCAACACTAATATTTTGAACTTGATTCTAGCATTCACTGACAACCAAAGCAATGCTTTTAGCATAGCGGTTATTTTCTCCCATCTGGATTTACCTAAGATTTATTTATTTATTTACATTCTCTTATATACTGCGCTATTCTGCATCAGTGCGGTTTACATTGAACAAACTGAAATTACATTGAACAGGGCATTGAACTTGGAGATAACTATTTTACAGGGAACATGGGCTATGGAGGATTAAGTGGCTTGCCCAAGACCACAAGGAGCACCTGTGGGACTAGAAACCTCAGTCCTTCCGGCCCAAGGTTGCTGTCCTCTAGTGGGAATTGAACCCCCAACCTTCTGGCCTGAAGTACCCTATATGGCAGCTTGACCCCTAGAAGTAGTCCCTCACCACTACTGCTAGTAGTCATGAACTGCAGTTTTGAACCTGGAGCCACACAGGCTAGCAGCAACTTGTTTGCTTCTGCCATTTACCAGATAGACCAACATGGATTAGCAAAGTAGGCCTGTTGAGGCCTACAGGAGATGGAGAGATCTTCTTGGGGGGGGGGGGGTCATAGGTAGGGGGCCACTTCTTTGGAGGAGGAAATAGTCTGGGCTGATTCTGGTTTTTAGGGGAGGACTTGACTAGTGTTTGGGGGATCATTGAAGGGGTCTCAAACAGGGAGGAGTAGTCTGTATGCCTTTTAGCAATCACCGTTTCTCTTTAAGATGGTGCCTGATGCTTCCTGGTAGGAAAAATAATGTCAGCTCAAAGCTTGAGCTATCTTTCCATGAATAACGCAGCTTGTGAAGCCCACCACAAGCTGTGTTATTTGATTTGTACAATAATGAGGTGTTCTGCATCCATTTGTATGCTTTCCATCTCATTATTTTGTACCTGTTTTGCCTTAATCTAATGTGTTATGGTAAAATAATGCACAATTTTGCTGTATAATGTGTTTTAAGGAACACATATTATAGGGGTTATCATGGAAGTTCTATTCATGCTTTGAACATCTGAAAACAGGCCCCCAGATGTCCAAATCACAGAGGCATCACTGGGGCCATTTTAGGTGTCTGTTCTATAGACATCCCCAGAGCAAAGACATCCAAGTCATAAGGGGGCATGATGGGGATGTGACTGGGGGTATTCTGGGCAAGTTGGATGTGCACCTTCCAGTGGACTGTACATGTCAATTTCTGCTCCAGGCTATGAAAAGGCATCGGAAAAGCTCTTGTTCTGCTATCCAGATACCAGGAGGGCACAGAGAAGAAGGTATCCCCTATATTTTCCATAATGATCATGAAAACTGCAGGGAAATGACGATACACTTTTTTTGTTTGGCATGCTGATACACATCCCTGTATGCAAAACAGCTTGCATAGGATAGACATCCCCACTCAGGTGTTTGTATTGGGGACGTCTATGAGGTTGCCTGCGCAGCTGTCCATTTCAGGGATTTCCAAGTTGCTAAAATTGGGCCGAAATGTAAATGTCCCTGGTCTGCTGTGACCTGGACATCCCAGATTTCATCTGGTCGTCCTTTTTAAGTCAAATAGTTTTTATTAACCATTAACATCAGCACTCCCTGTGTGCGGGAACTCTTACACAATGCTGGGAGAATATGAACAATATATAAACATAAACATCATTTTACATTTTATCCCCTCACGCCCCTTCTCAAACCCCTAACAATAATAACCTCAACCCCCACCTCCAATTACCAAAGTGCATATGCATATCACTCAGGCAATCTTCAGTAATACCAAACTTCAAAGAAACTGCACACCCTCCAACCCACAACCCCCCTCCCCGTTTCTCCTGCATAACCCATATCACCCCCACAAAGAACATAGACACAGGCCCAGGAGAAAACACAGAATGGCAATACTAGCCCTAAGACCCTCTATCCCCTCCCATTCCCCCCCCCCCACACTCTCCCCAACAACCAGAAGTAAGAATCCAGGGTCTCTTCCACTCCTATCACTGCACACCACTATCATATATTAACACTCATGCCCTAACAACCACATCAGAGGTCCTACAATGCCAACAACTCATTCCAAACTTGGGCAGTCATGGTCTGGATATAAGCTCCCCAAAGAGTCAGAAATTCTTGCTTTTTCTCATTCTCTCGACTAGCCAATCTCTCCATCAGCATCAATGCATGGAGAGAATTAAGCCACTTCCAAAAAGAGGGTGGGTGCCCCTCCCGCTAATGCTTCAAAATACACTGCTTCCCAATCAAACATGCATTCCTTACCAGGAGGCGTACCATCTTGCCCCGAGTTGACATCCCATTAAGGTCATCAAAGATAATCTGTTCTTGGGACAAACATGGTTCCTGTTGCAGAAAACCCCTCAAATAATTCTGGATTCATGTCTAAAACCCCTGGATTCAGCCCCAAGACCACTGCATGTGGCCCAAGGATGCAGGATCTTGCAAGCACATAGGATAGGCCCCAGACTCAGTCACTCCCATCCTAAAGACTCGACACAGGGAAAAATAACCCCTAGAAAAGGCCTTATTCTGCAATTCACGCAGCTGGACACTCTTAGCTAAGCTTGAAATTTGAGCAATAGCTCTTGTCACACAACCATCCTTTACCTGAGACCCCAAATCGTCTGACCAGTGGGTCTCCAAGGCGGCAGCCCCTTATCAAGGTATGCAATCTCCCAATTTCCAATGAAATAATGATATAGACACAGCATTCCCATCCTCAAACCCAAAGAACTGCTCAATTTTCACTGTCACGGGTGCACTAAGACATGCTTGTTCCAAAGAAAGGATATAGTGATGCAATTGATAATTAGGAAAAAAGGTGCCAAATCTTCACCACATTTTTCTCCTTCAGTTGCTCCAACAAGATCATCACTCCTTAAGCATCTATGACCCGATGCACCGCCCGCAGCTCCTGACTCTCCCACTGTGCTAAAGAACCCAATTCCATTCCCAGTGGAAAATTACTGTTCCCTCTGAAGGCAGAAAACCCCTCACCCAGGATTGATCCCCCGTTTCCTGCATATCTCTTTCCAGGGTAATCAAAGTAGTTTTACTAACAAACTCCCCTCTGCACATCCTTTTTAAAATGCCACTTAAGTGTTATTAACTTATGTACTAAACTGCACATTTTTTCACATATTGAGAGTACTTTTGTAAACTATATTCATGCGTAAAGTGCCATTTTACGAGCATATGAGGTCATGCTTAAAGGTATGCATAGTTCAAGCTGCCACATACTTGTACAGAAGTCATGCACGGGGCAGAGTTTGGGTAGAGCACATTTATTCATGTATTTAATACAACATACACACTTTACACCCCTCGAGTGGGCCTATTATCTATGCCTTCAAGCTAGGCTCAATTTCTGAAGGATTTATGGTAGTATTTTATAAAGACATACAGGCATCTATGTGTTTTTATAAAGTACGCTAAAAATAGGCACCTTCCTGCATACCTCACCCAAGCAACCTGTTATAAAATGACCTCCCTTACAGGCAATTAGGAATGCACCTTTCTAAGCATGTAAATGAGCAATTTAGAAAAAAACTTGTGAAATCTTGCTACAGGAAATGAGAAAATATGGCCACAAAGTAAATTGCACACCAAATTTGTTTGTTTGAATAGTTAATGGGCTGCTTTCTTCACAACAGCTCATTAAGGGCCTGCTTTACTAAGCACTGTTCCCATAGACGCAAAATCGGAGAAGACTTTTAGTAAAGAGGGCCCTGAGTTTTGATTTCAATAACGGTTTTCATGTAGGAAACAACCCACAAATTTTTTCTCATTGTTAAGAAATGAATCTCCATAAACACTGCATTATGTGGGTAAATTTAAAAAGTCCCTCCTAGTTAATGCACGTTTTCACGGGCCAATATCAAATCTATTTCATAAAGAAAAGTGCGTCATTTTCTCTATGGACTAGCAGAATGAGTGGCCAAATATGTACATTAACCAAAGGTGTCATCACTGAAATCAGCCCTAGCGTCCTGTCAAAATAGTTACGCACATGAATTATTAAAATACCACGATAAACACATGTTAATGGTGCATAACCTCAGGAAGCTTCTTATAAAAGTACCCTCTATATGCTAAATGAAATACTGTGTTTTATTGCAAAAAGAATGCCTGGTATCTAGTTTTAAAATGCAAAATCTCTTTTATGACATTTTGCTGTGTTTAATACATCAGCCTTTTAATTTAGGAGTCTTTTTGCTAAAGGCCTCTAACCTTTTACCTGCATTTTAACTTATGATAACTGGCAGCTGAGAGTATTAATGTATGTGAATGCCAGCTACCGGCTGCTAAAATGAATGGTAAGTGGCCACGGTGGGCTAAGAAGGAGAGTGGGCGTGGAGAGCACATTGGCGCTAGCACGAGGGCAATTGTTTGCATTCAATGGCAAAGTAGCAATTAGCATGAGTACACATATGTTTATGTGTTTAGGTTTATGGTTATTTATTTGATGGATCACCTTTCATTCAGGGGAACATCAAGATGATTTACAATTAAAATAAAATTATAATAAATAGAAACAATTCAGATTTAGGGAGGGAGCTGTCATCATATGGACTTAAAAATAGACACACACATGAGGAAATTATACGAACACAGCAGAAAAACTAACCTACACACCCATAAGATACTAAACAGGGAGAGCTACGGCTACCTATCCAGAAGCCAGGAGACCAATTAAAATTCAAAGAGGCAATCTACAATGATTCCACTTCAGCAGAGCTCTGGAGAGGCATGTTCAGACATATGTCTTTAGCATCTTTTTAAATCTTCTAGCTTTGGCTTCAGTCCTAATCTCTAAAGGAAGTTCATTCCATAAAGAAGAACCCAGAAATGAAAAAAGAGAATCTACGATTGACCTTGTGTAGTATCATCTGTGGGGATGGTAAGCATAAACGTACCATCTGTGATAACCTAGCAGAGTGACTTGAAGTGCACAGAATTAAAGAGGCCACAAGGTATTAAGGCTGATCTGTTGACACAGCATGATGAGTGAGAAGCAGTATTTTAAAATGGACCCTATACTGTTCTGCCAGAAGGGAGATATTTGGAGAGAACCAATCAACACCATATAGGAGCCTAATTATCTTGATCTCTAAATCCACTTAATCCTGCTCATTATTGCCCAGTTCAAACCTCCCCTTTCTCTAGAGTTCTTAAAAAAGCAATTTTTTTTACACCTAGCTCACCATCTTGACTCCATCCTATTTCTTCATTCCTGACAGTCTGTTTTCCACCCTGGACATAGTGTTGAAACTATCATACTCTCTTTCCTCAATGAGCTCCACATCTCTCACAATCACGGTGATGTTTCCTTGGCCGTCTCTCTCGATCTCTCAGTGGCTTTTGATCTTGTTGACCACACTATTCTTCTTTCTTGCCTTCAGGATATGGGTTTTTGGGGTTCAGTCCTCTGTTGGTTTCATTCTTTCCTCTACTCACATACCTTTTCGGTTACTTCGGGAACTATTTTCTCTGATCCTGTCTCTCTTTCTTGTGGAGTTCCACAGGGAACGGTACTCACATCTCTCTTGTTTGATATCTTTCTGGTACCACTCACTCTGCTTATTCAGCAATCAGAGCTGTCAGCATACTACTAAACTCATGATATTCTGCTGCATCACACCAGTCCCTTTCAAACTGGATCTTTCACCCCTCAACACGTCTGTCCAAGGTTTTCAGCTGACTAGTCACTAACTGTCTCCACCTTAATGTGTCCAAGACACCTGCCATATGGTTTACTTTTGGTGACCCTTGGTGTCCCAGTCCACTCAAATTGCACCATTCCTCTGGTCTCTTCCTTTCGTTATCTCAGTGTGACACTTGATTGTGATCTGTCCTTTCATGACCACATCTTCCTGCTCACTCATTGGTCTTTCTTCTATCTTCGGCAGATTCACACTATCCATCTCTTTCTGACTTTTTAACCTTGCCCTCACTGGTATCCCACAGTTCCAACTCCAAGGCCTCCAACTGATACAAAACACAGCAGCTAGAATCCTCACACATGCCACCCATCGTGAACACATCACTCCACTCCTCGTTCAGCTTCATTGGCTTCCCATTGCCTATGAAACTCACTCCCTACTGCCCGCCTTCTGGAATCAGCTTTCCCCAGATTTAAGACTCTCCTGAAAACTCACCTCTTCTGCTCTGCATTTAAGCTCCCTCCCACCAATGTCTCTTATTGACCTCTATCTATTTTACCTTCACTTTGTACGACTGCGTTTCTTTCCTATCTAATATTGTTGTTATTTTCCTTTTCTGACTTTTAACCACTTTCTGTATATTTTATTAATTGTATACTGTCCTAGTGTCATGAAGAAGCAGTCTATCAAGTAATCAAATAAACATAAACATAACTGGTATTTTGAATAGATTGGAGTCTAGCTGTGTCTCCTCCTCCCCATTCTTACTAATAACAAATTAATTAAGAATTAGGGAATGAATAAGACACTGGAGACCCTTCCATTCTAGTAAGTGAAAAAAAGCTCTAAGAAGGTGGAGCAAACCAATGACATAATATGTGGCTCGACGGTCAAATGGGAGTCCAGAGTTACACCAGGAACCTTGACAGTATCTTTTAAAGTAATTACGGAACCTCCAATCATAGGATCGTGCAGATAACTCTGGTCTCACTTATGAACTAAATAGGCTCCATTTTATTGAGGTTAGATTTTTTAATTTATACACCTGAGATAGTCAGCATTAAGACATTGATTCAAAGGTGAAAGATCCAGGAAGGAGTGTCCACGGTAAAAAGGATTTGTATATTGTCTGTATATGAAAACTAGCTGTTCTCTGGCTATGCAAGAGGATACCAATATATGCATGGGTGCTTTAGGTGCATCCACGTTAATCTCACTGTGCATTCCAGGCTCAATCTTGCATTAGCTACTGGAACTTGCTGGGCATGCCCCCTACAAGTAGCACATGAAGACTGAACTTACCACACATTGGTTTTGCTACTAATGACACGGTAAGAGCAACCCTTTAGTAAAAGGTTTCTTAGTGCAAATAACTTTTATTAACATTTTATCGGTACCAAGAAATGTGTTTAGAGATTGACAAATAAAATAATGGACTTTTCAACACCACTATGTGCACTTTTTGGTCTATAGATCGCCAGTATTTAATTTTTAATTCAATATGGATTGAAGTTGTATAGTAATGGATTTAACGGGCAGTAATGTGGAAAAAAAATAAATCTGACAGACTGTTCCAGTTTCATGCTGCAAAAATAAACATCAGAATTGAATTTGAGCTGAGCTAGAAAGAAAACAAGGAGAAAAGGATTGTTTTGTGCTAGAGGAGTGAGATATTACTCAATAGTGCTGTATTATTAAAATTTGTTTATCAGAAATTGTATTTTAATATGTAGGTAGCTAATTTTCATGTAAAAAGAAAACATTCTAAAATTAAAGTATAACCAGAAAGCTATTAACCACTTAAAGCAGAAACATTATCAAACATAATCCAAGCAGTCTCTATAATAATCATAGATTACCAGGGAGAGGCTGAAGTCTCTGGCCTTGTAACAAAACGGAAAGCTATGCACACTCTTCAGTTCCGGTACCAGATAAAACAAAAATTCAGAGAGATCATTCAGATCTCTGGAATTGAAGTATGCCCATAGCTTTCTGTTTCGTTACAAGGCCAGAGACTTATCGGTCCCCCTTCGTATTATAAGGGAAATATTTCACTATAGGTGTTGCTTAAACACTGTTCCCATATAGTTTGAAAAATAGATTATCTTTTAACACAGAAAAAGGTTAAATATATATTTATGTATGTCTATCCATCTACTTCTATAGATAGAGATATAAATATATAATATGTACACATACGCACACACACACGCACACACACTCACAGTATAAAGAGCACAGAAATCTACCAAAAATATCCTTATTTACTCACTAGTACATGATGTCAGAAATTTGAATTAATTTAATGATCCTTATTCCTGTTTGCAAAGTAGGAAAACTGCTCAACAATACTGATTTTTTTAAACAGAAGCTATAGAAAATACTATGTCCTTTATTAACTGATTAGGTCCTCTTAAGGTTGAGAGACAGTAAAAGAAATTGCACTTTTTGTAAAAGTTACAGTAGAGTATTAGATTCCAGCTTAACCTTGATGAGGTTGGTAGCTTTAATACTTACACAATGATAATTCATGTATTACACAAAGAAAGGAGAGTGTTCATTGAAATGAAAAAATTAGCGCAACTAGTTATATAACAAACAGTGTGGATGAACAGAACGAAACATGCACCACCCTACTAGTATGCAAAAACTAAGTTCTCCATGGACTTTGTATCCAACAGTTAACGCTCTACAAGGCCAAAAAATATTGTTCCTTGTAATATGATAATCCTCTGTGTTCAAAGTACAGTTTATTAGCTCATTGCCTCGTAGTGTGCTGATCCACTAGTATGTCCTTTAGCTGCCCCTTAGCTTCTACGGTATCTGTAATCTTACAGTCACGTTATCTTTAGGCTTTATTGAGCTTCAAAATCTCGTCACAG